>NQIM01000441.1:0-34906 GCA_003426235.1 Xylaria polymorpha | reverse complement strand
GGCTCACTTGACAGCGATCTCAGCCGAATCGTAGATAGTCACAGCTTGGATCCGCGCGACAGGGCCGGATTGACGCAGCTCTCTGCAGCTAAGCCGCGCTCACTTTGCAAGCCCTACCATTTGCAACGTGTCAGAGGCAGGGACACATCACCTCTCGCCTTGTAACAACCGTGCGAGCTGGCAATTCACGAAAATTTTTATCATAAGCTAGCACCCGCTGCAGGTAGCCAAATATGTCGGATTCCCCCCAATCTCCTCCCAAGGACGTCGAGCCAGGTGTACAATCACCCGACGATGAAGCACAAATGAACGACCCTCAGGACCCACACGCCCCTGGGCTCTCCTATGAGTTCGAAGTAAAAGAGCAGGATAGGTGGTTGCCTATAGCCAATGGTGAGTTGAGACCCTCATCAACCTCTGCCTCTGATTTGGCGCATCTCGAGTCTGTATCTGGGTCCTGTCTGCACGATTCGACTCCAAACCCAGGCCTATGAGGTGGGATCGCTTCTGCGGAGCTTCTGGCCGGCTTCAGCAATTGGTGCTCCCTGCCTTTAGCTTCAGATGGACGATAGGCGCGCATGATCCTAGCTGCTGCCATGTCTCACGATTCGCCCACCAAAGCACCAGAAGCGCCTCGCGCTTCCAAAGCCCACAAGTACGATGTATACGATGCTAACATACGGAATTTCGCGCCAGTCGCTCGAATTATGAAGCTGGCGCTACCAGAAAACGCTAAGATCGCTAAAGAGGCCAAAGAATGCATGCAAGAGTGTGTTAGTGAGTTCATCTCTTTCATCACAAGTGAAGGTTAGTCTCACCCTAGTAACTCTATTCCATGTCGACTCAGGCTCATAATTAAAAGCGTCCGAGAAATGTCACCAGGAGAAGAGGAAAACAGTCAACGGGGAGGATATATTGTTTGCAATGACCTCCCTAGGTTTCGAGAACTATGCCGAGGCACTCAAGATCTATCTGACAAAATACCGAGAAGTAATATCTCCCCCATGTTGACCCCTAATTGTAACATTGATGCATAACGATCCGTTTTGGCGGGGACACGATTAGCTAACCCGGTCGACCAACAGTCCCAATCCAACCGGGGTGATAGCCAGCAAAATAGGCCTGGTAGCCAGGGCTACGGAGCAGGCGGTGCTGGGGGGTCGAATACTGTCGGGTCTACCGGCTTTCAAAGCGGAGACGCGTCTGGTGGTATCGCCGAGTCGGGGGGAGAACTACATGTATGCTCAGGGCGGGCACAATGGGGGCGGCCGGCGAACCCGCTACATACTGAGTGAGATCGGGTCGATCTCGCACTTTGGCCTCCGTCCGAGGATTCGGAGGTTTCCAGATACCCGATACCACCTCTTCTTTGAGTGTGTATAAATAAGGAATTCCGCGCCCCGGGCACATCACGTGGGGGGAAAAACCGCCCTTTGGCGAGGACTGGAAACCTGCAGTTGTGTATGTATAGGAAGGGCCAACAGGGATGGCGATGCTAAAAGAGCACACAACAGCAGCAGCGGTTCTCTTCATTAGTCTTTGATAGATTCCCCTAGGGCTTATCTTCCCACCTCGGTCTCTGCGCTCTCAGGATCGCTCTTGAGGTCGAGCATCGACACTTTCGACAGTCACCATTACTTTATATCATAGGAAAACAGCCCTATCCCCGATTTACTGCCAGCGATGCTATACAGATACAGACAATATCCGGAATGTCTTGTGTTTCAAATCTATAAATCTATAATAGAGTTGCACGTGATATCCAAGTCGCTTGTCCCTAAATGGCCATTTCTCTCTGGGCTTACATGTTTTTCTGAGCATTGGCTTTCAACCCTCTCGTTGTTGTACTGATGGCCGTCCTGATGAAGGCCTTACCTACGTGAGGCTCAAAGACGCTTCAACAAACAGACAACCTTTAAGCAAACAAAAGACAATAGAAACCACATACTAAGCACTTACTACTGTAAGGTATAGATATAGGTACCTACCTAACCTTCGATATTTTAGGTACAGTACATCTACATGCAGAACATGTATTGAAGTGGGTCGGTCCGCCTTGCGCAAGAACTTGCTAGATACACAAGAACCAATCAATTATTTGGCGGCTGCCCCGCCATTTAACGCCGTCGAGGACCCCGATTAAAAACATTTTGTGCAGCAAACATTTTGGCTCAATCAACAACTTCTGCAACCTCAATAGCGGCGGCCTTAACATTCACCCTGCCTGTAGATGATTCCACTCGAGCTATGACCAGACGCATTCTACCAGTTTGTACGACCGTCTGGATAGCCTGGATCGCTAGGCGACAATCCGAAACCCTGTAATCCGATTGTACGAAACGTCGTGTTTGCCCCCCTTGCTGATTGCCCCCGCCTCCATGACTGCGCAACTCGCACGGGTGGCGGCCGGTGGCCCTCTCAAACCCATCTTAAAAACTGCTTCATCGGTTCTTGGCGTGCGACGATCGAGAGAGGAGGCCGGCCTCGACGACAACGACGACGACTCCGACGACTCCTCCAGCAGTATGGAGGGTTCCCAGAGCCCCCAGAGGAAGCGAGTGCGCGTAGAGTTCGACTTGGAAAACATAGAGATCCACGAGATCGGCGCTAGGTCTGTGGAAGACATAAGGAATGAAATCAGAGATGCTCTCGACCGTCATGCTCAGGGCGAAGATGAGGAGTACGATCTGCTGAAACAGACACTACAAGGGAAGTCGATGTCCTACCACGACGATGACAACGAAGAGGATATCGATCCGGTTGCGATTGCAAAGCAGCGCCAAGAGCTTAAGGGCTATTTCATCGCTCTCACGGCCTTTGCCTCCCGCCTTGGAAGATCGTGTGATGGCCTGGTCAGGAGTCTTCTTCAGTGCCAGTGGCTCGGCCGGGATGATCAATTTGCTAAGATCTACGTTCAATTCCTCGCCGCCTTAGTCAGTGCCCAAGGACCTCGTCTCACCCAGGTTCTCTCCGTGATAGCAGAGAAGTTTTCTGGTTCTCGGCCTTCTGAATGGGCCGTAGAAGGCTGGTCTCCTGTCCCACGAGGGGTAGTACATGAAAGACTCCACGTTGCCCTCCGATACATCCTACAATTGTTCCCGGTGGCTGAATCCGTATTGGAGCCCATCTTGGCTAGCAAGTATCCTTTCCATGAAGAACCCAAAAGGGCCCACTTGGCTTACGTCGATAATCTCTTACGACTTCGTCAATATAGTCTAGGGCTCAGGAATGACGTTATGGATCTCATCATCAGCCGGCTAATCAAGATTGACGTTGAGATGCAAATGGATCTCGATGACATGGATGACAAACTAGCGGCTATGGTCGGCATGGCTCTAAAGTCTGCCCAAGAACACGAGGAACAGGACGAGGAGGATTCCGATGATAGCGATAATGAATCCGTCTCCAGCGCCGAGTCGGAAGATGATGAATACACTCGCGTCAAGATAGCAAAGGAGAACATCGAGAAGATGGATTCAATATTGGATAGCCTATTCGGGTTGTACACTCCCATTTTTGCCAATCCCGACTCTGACGACGCCATGGATGTATTCGGAGACTTATTGGCCGAGTTCTCGCATCTTATCCTCCCCACAATCAAGTCACGGCACACTCAGTTCCTGATATTTCACTTCGGTCAGCGGTCTGAGCGGCTCATTGATGCGTTCTGCGGTACTTGTATCAATATAGCATTTGAGTCTCAACGGCCCCTCATATTACGTCAGTCGGCCTGCGCATACCTTGCTAGTTTCGTCGCCAGAGGAGCGCACGTTCCCGGGCGCATAGTCGTCAATATTTTCGAAGTTCTCGGCTATCATTTAGATGAAATGCGTGCTGTCTATGAAGTTTCGTGTCGAGGCCCTGACGTGCGTCGGTACGCCCCATTTTACGCTCTGATGCAAGCGTTGATGTACGTTTTCTGCTTCAGGTGGCAGGATCTCATAAGGTCAGTCCCAGATGACGTTGATAAGGAGGATCCTTTATCATATCTGGATCAGGAGATCGAATGGGAGTCAGAGATTAAGGATATTATGAGGCGCAATATCTACTCCAAGCTCAATCCGCTCAAGGTGTGCTCTCCCGTCATCGTCGACCAGTTCGCCAAACTCGCACATCACTTCCGATTTATGTACGTCTACCCCCTCATCGAATCGAATAAACGACTTCGGCTTTCCCAATTCTCTGCGGGGGCCTATTCAAATGGCGGCGCGCTGCGGGATTTGTCCTTTGATGTGAATGACGAGAGCTGGCAGCAGCTTGGCTCTTTTTTCCCGTTCGATCCCTACCAACTACCAAAGAGCAAGCGCTGGGTGGACGATGACTACTTGCCCTGGCGACCCATTCCCGGGCTTAACCCTGAGGAGCTTGGGGATTCTAGTGATGAAGAAGAAGTAGACGATGAAGAAGAAGACGAAATAGACGAGGACACGGCCACCGAAGAGGATGCCGAAGGAGATAATTAGGACACTTGTTCATGATATATGATGCATTGGGTGGAGTTCTGTAGGAGTTGACTAAAATGGCTGGCTAGCTCACGGAATTTGCTTGCGATTGGGAAAGGATATATTTATTGATTTTGCAATGTAAACATGAGGATTGAACAGTGAAACTACGTGTCACTGTCGTGCCGCCTTTGTAGATGGGATCGTTTCTTGTTACAATAAGCGCTTCACGGCGCAAATGAGGTTTAACCTACAGTAGACTATTTACTAGGGTGCTCCGCAGTATTTCATATATTCTGCCTCCTCATTGGTATAAAATTGTTAAACCCTGCTCCCCCACGAATCAGCGAAAGCGACGCTTGTTTGATGGGATCGACTACGACCTCGGATTCTTGGCGGTTGTTGTTGGTGAGTGAGACTTTAACTAGGTAGGTAAGCCTATCCAGGCTTTTTCTACCTGAGCGTTCACGATTCGCGATCCCATCAGATACTGGTAACTACTTAAGTACCTACTTATCTACGAACTACCCAGCACTAGACCATCTCCCTCCCGCACGTGAGTTGGGGAATTATATCAAGCTTACGTCATCTCAAAACATTGTAGTCTGACGACAGTTGTCATGTGTAGAATCGGTCGAGATCAGCATAACTGGTCTTCGCCGGCATCGTCGAAAACTTGTGTTCCCGAGATTGCCGAATAAGTCAGAACGCTATCCAGGGCTCTGGATTTTGCATAGACAAACCTAGAGGGGAAGGAAGAGAAATATGCCTGATTCACGAGGCGCGGGAGAAGCGACGGCTGACAGGCCGTCGTTCACGCGCTTCTGGAAACGCTCCAAGGACAAGCAGGCGGCCCAGAGCCTCACCTTCGTCTCGAGCAAGCTGGGCCAACCATCAGGTACAATTCCCGATTCTTCCCTTGGCCTGTGATGATACCTGTCCACTGCGGGGCGTGAGAGGGAAGAGTGGAGAGTGAGAGTGAGAGTGAGGACTTGTTGCTGGGGCTTACTGCTAGGTACTATGAGCTTTGTACTTGGAACAACAAATCCGTGTGCCTATTGGCTAAATAAGCCTTTTTTTTTTTTTTTTTTCCCTTTCCAGTTTTGTTTACACTACTGATCTTATGAGACTTCGTGCTAACATTCACTCTTCAAACTAAGCCTCCGGTGGAAATGAGGACCAGACAGAGCCCTCCGCGGAGGCGAAGGCCAAGGAGCGCCGCCAACAGGTCAGGAAGGCCCAGCGCCAGCATCGTCAGCGCAAGGCGAACTACACGAAGCAGCTCGAGATGGACATCACGAAGCTGCGCGACGACATCGCCAACGCTGAGCAGGCAGTCGAGAGTTTGAAGAGCCAGAACGGCGCCATACGGTCTCAGCTGGCTGGCGGGGGAGACCAGGGCGTTGTCCCCATGGCCATCGACGCGCCGCCGCTAGCGATCGACAACATGATGGATCCGGCGTACTCGACGCTGCTTGCGCCCAGATACACCGTTTCCATCGACATGCCCGACTACCTGGGCACGCCGGTGTACCAGGTCCGGCGCGCCTCGTCTTCGTTACCGGACTCGAGCAGTAGTAAGACGACTACTAGCCCGCTCACGATCGAGACGTTTAGCGGCACCACGCCTGCGTCGACGGTGGACACGGCCGAAGATATCGCGGCGCTGGAGGCTACTCTGTCCGAGGAGCAGATTGATCGGGCGATCAATTTCATTCTAGCGTATGAGCCTCATTTCCTCTCCCTCTCCACACAACTCCCCTTCATCCACGTGATCATTCCCGTCACGTGTGCAGCGACGTCCAGAATAAGAGGACAGTAAAAGAAGAAGGAATAATTATCCCCGTCCAACTAAGAATGAAAACTATATAAGAACAAGGCTAACTAGGATATCTCTCATTTTCCGCGGTATAGACTAGAACGCTGCTGCTGGAACCACATCGACAAGTCGTGTTTCGAGCACCACTCGCACGACGACCACCACTGCGCCCCGTCGCAACAGCAGGTGGTGGAGAAGCCGCCGTGCCCACACGGGCAGGCCGAGAAGGCGCTGACGGCCGATGGCGAGGAGAAGGACGCCGAGGACAACGCGACGCTCAACGGGCACACGCTGATGGCGACGGCGCTGGCGCTGCAGAGCGCGCCCGTCGACGTATTTTCCCGGATGAATGACCTACAGCCGACGTCGACGTCGACGACGACGACGGGCTCGTCACCGCCGCTCGAGTGGCAGTCCAGGACACTGACGCTCACGAACCTGCGGCGTCTGGCGCGCTCGCTGAACCCGTCCGACGCGGAGCTCGCGCCCGTGCAGGCGTGGTTCGAGCTCGTCTCCATCTACGGCGTCGCCGTGGCCACCGACGCGGCCGTGCTGAGGGGGGTCAGCAGAGAGCTGGCGGGCGAGGTGCACTGCGTCGAGTTTGGGGCTGCGGTGCAGCGGGATGTCTTCGAGGGCGTGTTGGAGAGGGTCATTGGGTTCCTCCCGCGGAGTTGGAGGGCTGGGTTTGTAGAGGAAGAGGAAGAGGAAGAGGAAGAGGAAGAGGAAGTGGGTGAGGGTGAGGGTGAGGATGAGGATGAGGGAGGAGGGAGGGGTAGGAATATGACAGGCCCGGAGGAGTTCCCGTAGAGGACGGGTGCGAGATTTGAAGGGCCTTAGCAACTTGATTAAAAACAGCACAGAGTGACGACAGTGGTTGCCGAAAATAGGCTGATCACGGGTCTCTGAAAAGTTTAGATGAGGCGACTCGCGTTGAGTAATCATAAAAAAGCGAGCCTGTTTTCTCTACCTAGTTTAGCTGTAAATGTATGTACAAGCCAACTCATTCATCTCAAACTTCCCGGAGATAGCGAGTAAAATCATACCTGGTCGAGACTCGAGGTAGACATAAATTTAGGGTCTCGAGGAATAATCTATACAAAGACAGTCAATTCCCTATACAGGCGAGCGAATGCGACGTATTCCGCTGTGCATGACTATATATACTGGTGGTAGAAATAAGGCTGAGCGTCTCTTCAGTGTGCTGCTAGACTCCTCTAACTAAAAATGTTACAAGTGTATAACGAGTCATTAATAATCAAAATCACAACGCCTTAACGATGCTTTTATCATCAAACAGGTCTTTGAGAAGGCTCAGCACACAGCTGTCGACATCCAGCGCGCCCATAGCATACGTGGATTCGTAAGCATAAATGCTAAGCTGGCCAAAGAAGGGCCGCAGAATCTTAACAATAAGTTCGTCTCGCCTGTCGACCGTGAGTTCATCATTAATGCCCCCAGGCCCCAAGAGGGGTCGCCGCTGTCCCGACCCGCCCGAAGCAATCATCGCGGCGGACTCGGTAGGCAATCCCGAGCTGGCGGCTGCGTTTCCCAGCTCCTCCGATAATTCGTCAACTAATGCGATTGGCTGGTAGGCAGCCGAGCGATAGATGGCGTCGATAGTGTCAGTGATGAATAGCCATTCATGTAGCTGGAAGTCGTCTGGTGCTGCAGCGATCAAGACGTCTAACAGCTTGCACGCGTGAAGAACAGAGATATTGTTGTACGTGTCTGACGAAGGGCTATTGTCGGGTGCTACAACAGACGAAATAGCCATATGGAGTTCTGAGTTGACGATTGGCCATAGAGGAGCAAGGTGAACAGTTGAAGTCCGAAGTACCAAGGCGCGAAGTACCATGTAGATATCCGCCCGAGTGGTTGATGAAGGGGAAGATGTCGCAGTTGCTGCCAAAAGTTCGACAATACGCTCTAGAATGGCGTGTAGATCCGTCACGAATGTGTCAATTCCGCATGCCAGAATCAAGGTTGCGATGCGTCGAAGGTTTAGTTGGGTTTTACGGTCAGCTTCAAGTCTTGCAGAAGTTGCACCCACTCCAAAGACAATACCGGCAGTCGTGGGAGACGAGATACGACTCAAGATGTCGGCCATACGATCTTTGTCGGTAACGGTCCACAGTCTCAGAAGCGGTAGCCAATCACTCTGCACTAGAGCAGCGGATGAGGTGAAGAATCTTGGATCGTTGAAAGCATCACCCACATCCTTCTTCCAAGTCTTTTGGTTACTTGGCAGTCTCGTAAGCTCTTGCAGTAAGGCCAATGTTGTTTTAGTAACAGTGTCCGGGAAGGCTTTCGAACGGATGGATGGTCCGATCAGATTTGTCGAGATAGCCTGCGCGGCAGTCAAGACGCGATCTGACTCGACTAGAATCTTGGGCAGGTTTGGGACGATCTTAGACAGAATACCCACGACATCATCTGCTCTTTCAGAAGGAGTCCGACTCCTTACATCTGCGTCTGGGTGGGAACTTGACAGAGTATCTGTAAATGATGTAGGCCTTGTCGTAAAAAGAGCTGTCAAGAGCCTTAGGAAGAGATCCTGATAGTTGTGAGCGAGTTTCTGAGCATCCAAGGAAACGAAAATTACTCACTCCAAGCTCCCGTCGCATCTTGCGCTGTTCTCCAAAGTTTGTGTTATCCACTTTCTCTCCCAGAATCGCAGCAAATTCTAGCAGGCTCGGTAATGTTTGCCTGTGCGGGAACGGATTGCCAAGGAGATCTTTTAAGAAAAGCATGCAATCTTGCCAAATCTCATCCATTGCATCGTCTTCGAGCGACTGTGCGTAATCGACTAAGAAGATGACCAAGTCCGTGTCTTGTAATGAGACGGTCATCGTTGATTTTCTAGAGACATCTAAGGCGCTGGGATTGGTGCGGCTATAAATCGCATTGAAGATAGCCGGAATCGTATGCTGCGGACGAGAACCATCTAATGCAGGAAGCAGGTTGAAAACTTCTTCGGACTGCCTAACACTGCCAGGGGTTTCTAATGCCGTACGCCATATATCGATTACTGTCTCGAGGCATTCCAGTGCCTCGGCGGTGAAAACGTGTTCGAGCAAGCGTCTAGCGCGGTTACGCATTCGAAGAGATGTATATTTGAACGAAGAAGCCGAGTCAGGGTCGAGGTGATTGCCGTCACGGCCTTGACCCCAAGACCAGATTTTGAAGCATATCCGCACGGCATCTTGAAACGCAAGTAGCACGGTAAGCCTATCATTTGCAGTTGCACTGCGAGACTGCGGCGTGTCCGAATTGAAAACTCCGGAGACCATATTTCCGAAGAAGCCTTGGGGATGGTCGGGGTTCTTTACAACCTGGTCTCGAGACTCCTCTACAAGTAGTTGATCATGAGCCTTGGCTAGGACTTGTTCGAGCGCATTTAGAAATGATATAAGCGTGGATTCGGGGGCGCTTCTGCCAGGAGAGGGGCTTCCACTCCGATTGAACATCTTTTGGAGGTCATCGAAGGTGTGACCAATTTGACTGCACAGAGTCTCAACTAGTGGAATTAGTACCTGGAAGATGGTATTCGAATAGATTGGAAGGCTTTCTGTTAGGAACCCAACCCAACTATCCAAGACAGGACGGCTATTCGGCGAACTAAGTCCTGACTGTATACATTTGAGAAGTGACGGAGGCGGTGCTGAAAACTCCGCAAGATGTTCTACCGACGCTGAGGATCGTGGTAAACTGTTTGAAGGATAACTTAAAGCGCGCTTCTCCCCGGTTGGTGAGTTTGGTGTCTCTGTCGGCGACGCGTCGCGAAGTTTGAGCGAGGCAAAGACAACATCGAGCAGAAGGACTTGGATGTATGGATCGGGAATCTCCAGTGACTGAGTAAGTCGATCGATTAAGGAGATTTCTAATTTAAGGGAGGATAGCCCACTAGCATACGGATTCAAGAGAATCTGTTGTAGCAGTGTGAGGGCACTGCGATGAAGTTGGGCTATGCAGAGCTGCAGTGCGCTATCCTCAGGAAATTTGTTCCCAGCGATACAACGTAGGCAAACATGAACGAAAAAATCTTGGAGCGAGAGGTCTCCTTCAACACCGGCTTTTGGGTGGTCAGCTGAGTTTGATGTCGTTAATTCAATAGCGAACTTACTGATTTCCGACAGATTTCGTCCAGATCCTTCGATGATCTTAGTAGCTAACACACCCCATAATGCGTCTGGGGCCCATCGAAGGACGTTAGATAAGGTACGAATGTAATATAGGCCGAGATCGAGTTCATCTTCGCTCGAGAAGCTGACTGATGCATTTGACGTGGCAGAATTCACAGTCTTCGATAGAGTACGAAGAAAGCGAAGTTCCGACATTTTTGTTACAAAAACTAAAAAGAGCCTAGAGAGGAGGATTAGCATACATATTGAAAGCTAGAATTCCTACATACTTTTCGATGCCAACCACGTTATTAAGCCAATGCTTTATTACCATGAACAGTTGGGTTCTCTCGTCTAGTAAGGCATCTAGTATGAGAAAAAGTGGCCTTGTTAGCATTACTTCGTAGTAATCCATTCCCGATAGCCGATGAGGATGTTTAGGCTCTCCCAATGGGGTTTTAGGAGCTCTTCGGTCGGAATACGAGGCATTATCTTGCAATGTATGAGACCACAAAAGAGTGAAACTTCGGCCTGGGTCAGCTGTGCGAACTGCAAATGTTCCTGTGACATCACTTTCGAGCATAATACTTGCTATAGCGGCTTCGATGTCGCGGTTTGAAACAGTAAGGGCAGTTTGTAACTGCCATAGACATCTGACAGCTTCGACGTGATATTTCGGCTCTGCTGGTGATAGGAAACACCAGGCATGCCGCACCAAAGGGTCAACCAAATCGGACAGAGAGTTTGTTGGTATAAGATCGCTGTAGTAAAGCTGTGTGGAGAGTGATAGGACAGATTTAAAAGAGGCGAAGGGTACAGTGGGATTTGCAAGTTGGGTATGCATCGAAGAGAGCAGTCGCTCTGTGTCAAGAACATTTTCCGGAGATATCTTCGATAACAGGTGGGCGAGCAGACGACTTCGGGTAGAGACGTCAATTAGATGGCCTGTGGATGTTAAACTGTCGCAGACCAGGCTGCAAGCTTTTTGTACTAGAAGACCCCCCATTTCAGGGGCAGAAAACGGAATGGACCCAGCTTCCAAATTTCCTTGCTCAGATACGTAGAAGTGCCTGATCTTCTTAAGCAACTCACTATTCGACATAGACGTTAGAACTGCAGCATTCGTCGACATGCCTGAGTTTTGGTGGGACTTGGCTGAAAATGTGCGCTCTGGCACAAGGCCGATCATGCTCAGAACAATGTCGAGCGCCTGTGATATAATAGGAGCAATATCGTCTGCGAACTGAGACTGCGACTTTTCAGTCCGTTCGCTGACATCTTCCACCATTGCAAGACCGGATAACGCAGCAAGAGGGGCGTGGAGAGTGATCATTTCCTCTTCTCGTATGTTAAAATGGGTCATAATAAATTGGATGAGTGTCAACTTCTCGACACGTTCTGAGGCCAAAATGCTTCCGGGACCTATAGCTTGAGCCATAAGCCCTACAAGCTCACCATAAATAAGTCCACTCTCGACACCATCGAAGAAGACGCTGGCGCTGCGCAGTACTTCGCTGAAGGCGGCCTTATCACTAGCTTTCGACTTGAAATCTCTCACATTCATAATCACGGGAAGAAATATTTCCGGTACGACAAGACCTCCAATCTCCCACCTATCCATGAGAGACAAACAAATTCGATACGGCTTAGCTTTTTCCGCAGCATCGGTATCTGGTGAACTCTTGATCATGGACAGTAGTGCATTAATCAACGATTGGAGACCATATTCCTCAAAATAGCTAGTTTTTGAAGCCAGGTAAGCGTGGTGGTTCTCGGGCGGGGATGTGGGCGACTCTGGGCCGTTCTCTTGGTCTTGTTGAGGCTGTTCAGGTCCAAGGAACCAGACCCAAAGTCTTCGGTTTAGACTCATATCTCGTCTGGTGACAACTCCTGCAGCCGCACGGAGAAGCAGCTCCAAGTCATCCGACTTTACACGTTTCTGGAGCACTTTCGAGTGCAAGGGTAAATTGGACACGAGAAGATCAAGAAAGCCCCGTTGGATTAAGAGCTGTTCATCTGCGAGACCCGCGGCAAAACATCTCAGAAGCAATCCGGGCTCAGGAGAAGTCACCATGTCCGAAAGGGCAGTCGTAAGATTACTAGCATCCGTACTTTCGCTTTCGTCCGACGAGGGCTCGGGATTTAGAGGGTGTCCGAGCTGAGGCAAGTTTCGAGACAGGTATGCCAGCGCACCTGGTCGCCGACTCCCACTCGTGATGGCAGCCAAGAAGAAACACTGCCAGAAGAAGTCGTCACCAGACGAGTGCTTTTCTGTAAGGGACCTGCTGTTTGATGGCCGAATAACAGTCTTAAACCGCTCTACCAAGCTCAGAGTGCGATCAAAATCCTCACTCGTATCATCCTCTAGTCCTGGTAAAAGGGCCATGATTATAGATTTCATAGCAGGACGCAGTGCTAGAGGCTCTACGTGCAAAAGATATTTCTCCAGCAAATCGAGGAATCGAGTTCGGACGGCTAAAGAAGCAAACGAAAGAGTCGGGGCCAGGCCCGAGAGATACAACGGAAGATCCTTAGATAGTCCATGTTCGCCAATGACGGAAAAGATGTAGTCGTATACTTCAATGGCCTTTTGGTGCACGCCGGAGGGGAGCGAGGGATTAAGACACTGGGAAAGGCGCTTTGCGACTAGGGCTTTCGAGGGTACGGCGGTGATATTCGCTTGCCGAGCTTGGAGAGCCTAGACGAACCAGTTGTGTAAGTATCTCAACGAGAGATGTGCAAGGCGGAGAATAGGACAGAGCACCGACTTTGAGGAGTCTACTTAGAAACGAAATGTAATCTGCCCATTCTTCCAAGGCCGTATCGAACAGCGACAGGGCTCGCTCAACACCTGAAGCATATTTTCGATAGTGCTTATCTTTGGGGGCAACATCGTCTGAGAATTAGGTCTGTCAGTCCACCGTCGAAGCATTTCGAGGGGCAAGGAGCGCAGCCAGTCTATCGCTAGCCAATGCCTACCTGCACTCAGTTGGTTTCGCCATTGTCGTGAGGTGGGAGTGTTGCGTCCAGAGCTGTCGGGGGACATGGAGCGTCGAGGACCCGACTCGAGCGCCATGGCTGGCTAGCAGGTACTAAGGAGGCGCGGATTGAAGAAACATGGAGTCGCGCGGGCGGCCGAGAGACAGGTCAAGGCGCATTGCTTTCGCGTCGCCAATGTGTCTTTTGTGTCTTCGTGAGGTCCTTAAAGTTGAAGACACGACGCAAGACGGCGTCTGAGGTAGATAGACTAGGCAGGCGGGTAGATTTACGTGTTACAGTAATGTAACCGCGACTTCAGTTTCATATTGCGAATGGTCGCCCCTTCCAGTACCAGCTACAGTAAGACTACCTAAGCAGTACCTATCCATACCTATCATAGGACATTTGGTGGGACAGGACAGCTCAGACTTGGGTAGGTACTACGACCAGAGAACGCTAAGTCTACATGTAGGTACTATCTTTAAGTAGGTAGTCTGCTATAAGTTCGGTGGGGGTTACAATCTCATGCTGCATCCTGCAAGGCTGTGGTGGAAGGTACCCTTTCCCGAAAACTGAAACGGGGATTCTGAGTGGAGTGTAGTAGCCTAATAGGTACAGTACACAGTTAGCGGGCAGGTATGACGTGTGGGCAGGGATCATCAAGTATGCACCGATAGGCTGAGGTAACAACATCTCCTTGATCTATCGTGATGCCCTACCTACCAATTTGAACAGCCACTACCTACCTACCTACCTAATCTACCATATAATCTACTATGTAGCATGTTGCATACTCCCTATATACGTGTTAGCTTACCTTCGTTTATATCATAGACCCCTTCACCACTATCTACGTTCCGTGATTCTTACAGAGATCCACCTTTCTCCACGCGGACACCATGAACACAATGAAGAGTGCGAACATCGACGCCTTTTGATGTGGGCGTAATCCGAAGGACGATTGGCGCAAATACATGTTGGGTTGTTCCGAGAAGGATGATAAAACTCGCACTGGATTGCGGATATGATGGGAAGTGAAGACGCTGGCTCATCAGCCGCCGTCGCCGCCGATGGCGAAGAACGCCCTCCTCCCTTGCCTCCAAGGCCATCACTGCAGCCCACGCCGAAAGACAGAGCGCCTCTGCAATCGAAACCAACAACCGCACTGTCATCCATGACAATCCAGACCCTATCATTTCCCGATGGATCTCGCGGTACTTTCTCGACGACAGCCGATAGCCCGGCCGCCGAGGAGGGCACATCCTCTCCTGCAGAGACCCATGACTTGTCTGGCATTGGATTTCATTCCATCGGCAGTGCCAGGAAGCAAGATACAGACGAGTCTATGAGCATCATGAGCATGGCCCCCCACGCTGCGCCCACCCGGAGATCTTGAGAGTTTGCTCGTGGGAGACATGGCTAAAAAGAGCCCGGCGTGGATGCTTTTGCGTTCGCAGTCAGCCGCTGTGCTGCCATTCGAGTCGGTTCGAGCGGAGCGGAGCACTGCTCTCGCTGGGTTTGAACGAGAATTCGACGATATTCCCGACGAATTAGACAAAGACTGGAGTGACGGAGACAGGCTTCAGCTCTGGAAGTCCAAATTAAAACACTACATGATTCTTTCGTCGGCAGGCAAACCCATTTACAGTAGACATGGTGACTTAGGGTTGATCAACTCCTCGATGGGAGTGGTCCAGACCATTATATCATTCTACGAGAGCGCCAAGAATCCACTTCTCGGCTTCACTGCCGGGGGTGCGCGTTTTGTTGTTGCCACAGAAGGCCCTCTCTATTTTGTAGCCATCAGTAAACTAGGCGAGAGCGATTCTCAGCTAAGAGCTCAGCTCCATGCCCTATATATGCAGATACTATCTACATTGACACTTCCTGTTTTGACTAACATCTTCGCCAACCGACCGTCTTCGGATCTTCGAAGGCCTCTGCAAGGGACAGAGACATTACTGTCGTCATTAGCTGACAGCTTCACCAGAGGCTCGCCATCTGTTCTTCTGGGAGCTTTAGAGTGCCTTAGGCTACGAAAGTCTCATCGCCACTCTATTAACAATGCTTTTCTTAAAGCCAGGGCTGATACGCTTCTTTATGGCTTGATAGTCGCTGGCGGGAGGCTAGTTAGCGTTATCCGGCCTCGCAGACATTCACTCCACCCAAGCGACTTGCAGCTTATTTTCAACATGTTATTCGAGTCTGGCGGGATCAAAGCTGCAGGTGGTGAAAACTGGATCCCACTTTGCTTACCAGCCTTTAACAATCGAGGTTATCTTTACATGTACGTGAGCTTTCTGGACAGCCAGCCGGATAATTCCGAACCTAGGACAGATGCGACCAGTACGGAAGAAGCAACCGCCATCATCCTCATCAGCCCGGACAAAGAAAGCTTTTTTGCCCTTCAGAAAATGCGAGACGATGTCGTAACAGAACTAAAGAAAAAGGGGCTCTTGGATCTCATCAAGACTACAGCGATAAAAAGTCGCCCATTAGTAACTGAAATTGCTCCAAGCACTCATATTTGCCACTTCTTATTCAAGTCGAAAGCTAATGTACAATTTTGTATGCCTTCGCTAGAGCCCATATTCGGCAGTCTCATTTCACATCGAAGGCTCATGTCCTTATATTCCCACTTGCATGCCACTATGCATACCAGACACTCGCCCCTGAAGGTACTCCATTGTGTCAGTGATGATGCTACATCGCTCGCCTGGGTAACGCCCATCTTCGAGTTTTACTGCGTTGCTGGGCCCAACACCTCCCGGGCCGTCATGACACAGGGTGCGAACAAAATCATGCAGTGGGCCAAACGGGAGGAAGAACGGCTGTTCATCATTGGCGGAGGAGTGTTCTAAGGTCGCCTCCTGCCGATGCCAGATGATGTAAAATCACGCTCCACCGCTAAACCACGTTTCTCATGACACCATTCGGAGTCTCTTTAACGGAGGCATTTCATCATCATCCTCGCCTCTATGACTCTCGGTATCGCTGCCAGCGGAGCTTTCAAGCGGGATGTTTTCGTAATCGCTCTCACAGGAATTTCTAGGCGCCGCTGGCTGTGTCGCCTGTTCTAGGATTTGTGAGCCCAGGGCTTCGTTATTGACCGCTTGTACGCCATTCGGCGTGCTTGAAGAACTCGATTGTCCATTGCCTAGGGAGTTATTCGACAAATCTGAGGCATTAAGTAGCCCATTCCCATAGAGGGAGCCCTCCCACTCTCGCTTCCTTTTCCGGAATTCATTCGATCCTAATAATGCTTCCGGGGGCATGTGCTGGTTTGCTATTTGGTTCGGTGCCGGCGACGGTGTCAATGACTGCGTCAATGGGGTCCACGTCGAAGGTGCCGGTCGTTGTCGACTGCGTGGCGGGGACACCCATTGCCTTGTGTAGGTGTTGTCCAGATCGTCATGACTTGGAAGCTCCTGTTCCGACTCCGGCGTGGAATGAGGAGAATTCCGGCGTAGTCTTATGGGAAAGATATTGCGCCACCTCTCTGGGATATGTGGGCGGGGTATACGCCTCAGCAGAGAAGAGATACCCCAAATAACCCGTCTATGAAAACCTATGTCGTCTGACATGTTTCTACGCTTTCGTATACCAGGGAAAGATACAAGAATAGAACATATTGGACTGAGTCGGTAATAAGCGGCTGAGCGTGCGTGGGAGGGCGAGTGGCAGCTATTTGTGGGAATCCAAGATCGGTAAAGGAGATATCTACGTAGTTATAACGATTAGATTCGTCGTATCACCGCGAGATGGGATTAGCCACGTCAGGAAGAACAGGGGGGAGGAAGTGAAGAAGCGGGTTGTAGTAAAGCATGCCAACCGGAAACGACGTAATACATCCTACTTTTATTTATATCTCCTAGGGTTCAAGTCCAAGGTATCCCGGCGAAATATACTTGACAAGATCTTGCTCGCATGGAAAATGTAGGTCAAGAACAAGAATTATTTATATATCTTCACCTTTCATGGTACAGATGACAAGTACACCGACCCAACAAACGGAAATATACAGGCTTCATCATATTTCGTCCGCCGCGTCATGTGCGTTATGATTCATTCGGACACCTAGATTGACGAAAGTTTGATATAGGCACGATATCACGGTGCAATGACAAGGTTTAACAATAGCGCCGCTGTGGCGAGAGGGAAGACTGTAATCGCTCACACAAGGCGATAGCTATCTTCCTGAAAATGCCTTCGGAAGTACGTCACTCGACGGCCCAACACATATCTAGAACCCAACCATGTAAGTCTACGTAACGATATGCTGCGCCTGTTGCTTACCTAGCAGAATGAGGGGATCAGCTCACGTCGAATCTGCTTAGCGTAAATTTATCAGTTGCGAGGCACGCCCTTCGTTCTCAAGGGAATAATTGGGTTGAAGATTTAAGATGATTATCCGTTTTATATAACAGATAAACTGAATGGTGGCATTTATTGGATACGGTAAGTAATCTATCTAGAGAATGAATCGCTTTCGATCTCTTGCCAAACTTCCGTTACCCTGGGTTTGAAAGCCTTACGCACCATTCTCGGCCTATACCAAGGTCACAGCCAATCGACTTGCTAAAAAACGAGCAAAGACAAGGCAAAGATGCTAGTATACGTCAGCCTTGAAAGCTGGTCCAAAAAGGTTCCAAAATCAGTCAGTGAAGGACTTCTGGCTGCCTTCGATCGAATCCAATGATGTTGGGATTCTTGTAACACAAGACAATCATATCATACGTAGCTAATACTATGTCTGCTCAGTCCCTTCTTGTTCGTGGTGGTTATGCTTCTTGTTCACGCATTTTCGCATCGCGGTCTTAGCACCTTTAACCCATCTAGACAGTCTTGCCCGAATACGTCGACCAAATCGTCGCTGAGTGACTTCAGTCGTTGAGGATCCGATCGTCTTAAGGGAGTTCTTGATGTCGAAATCAGCATTGTTAGAAGCACTGCGAGTGACCTTCTGTATCCTCAAACTACCCGTAGCTCGAATTCGGGGTGCCGAAGGGGTAGCAGAGGACAAAAGCGCACGTAGATTCGATAGGCGTTTTATCAAGCCGTGAGGCGGCATTGAGCTAATTCGCGTGTCTATATCAAAAGTAGGCATCTCATTATTGCCGGTGGAGATGTTTGAAAGCGCTTGGTGGCTAGCTGAACTGACTCTCTCGTCTGATGGAACTGTACCTGAGACGTCGGGGGTGGCAACAGTGACAGCTTCGGTGCAGACTAGTTGAGGTAGGGGTTTTCTACGTTTCCTTAACACCATTGCCTCCGATTTGGGAGGGATGCTGAAAAGATCTCGGGGTTTCTGCTGTATGAGGTCCGTCACAATCCGGCGCGTCTCCAAGCCCGGGTTGTGTCGAACCGTGGAATAGTGAGAAGAACTCAATCTGGAGCGCCGAGGAGACCTGACTTTGAGCTTATTTTTGTTACGGCTTCTTATGTTCTTCCGGAAAATCTCGTCACTAATATCGGTGTCTGATACACGCTCCAACTGAGGCACATCTTCATCCGCATATGAAGTCTCGGAGCAGCCATTTGTCTTGATTTTCAGCCTGAACTTAGGGCCATCTCTTTGCACATTTGGGACCGTCCCACCACCCATCGTAGGTCCCAGATTAGCAGCTTGCAGTTGGTTAGGTTGCGAAGGCTCATTGGGCTGGTGGAAGCTAAATGGAACAAGAATCTCAGCAAATTCGTCTTCTTCCGAGACATCAGTTGTAGCTAACGGCAGATCGTAGCCTAGAGCACCCGGCAAGGGAGGCAGAGCTTTCATAAGCTGGGGAATGCTATTCTTAACCTTGAGTTGGCGAGCAGGAGAAATGGGCTTTGGCGATACGAGAGGAACCGTAGAACATGTTGGGGTAATGTGTGGGTGTCCTTCGTTATCTTCCCGGGGTAGGGTCGTGGTACTGATCCTTAGCACAGCATGATTCCGCCTGTGGCGGCGAAACTGCTGATTGTGGCTCGTCTCGGATTCGTGGCTCTCTGGTTTCTGCTTGGTTTCTTCTTCCTTTTCGTCTGGTCCCGCTGATGTCTCTACTATAGGTGAGCTTACTAGTCGTCCGGATCTAGGTGAATCCAGCGCAGTTCGGGAGGCAAGCTCATTAATACAATCAACTGACAGTGTATAGTGCTGTGATTCATTCTGGATCGAGACTTCATGATTCTCGGGCATTTCTTGACTTGCAAAACAATTCTTCAAAAGTGGTTTGCAAGGCTGAGCTGGTGAATAGGACCCGTTTGTTTCAACCTTAACATGAGAATGACAACTCTCGGGAGTCTGCCGACCGATTGTCTCGCAATTTGTGTCATCTCGAAGAATAACGCCCTGTTCGCTTCGGATAGTGAGAGCCCGGCCACCTAATACCTGCACGTGTCTTTCGGGTGACTTTGTCTTGGTCTTTGGAGTCGTGTTTGCATGATAGGTGACATAGTGGTACGATGATGGTATGTCCTTAGACTCTATGTCCAGGCTCGGATTGAATGTATCAATCGAATCTCGTCCAATCTGTGACGGCAGTAGGTCTATGTCACTACCCCTCGTGTTTCTGTTACCAATATCCGAGGCTTCAAGCTCGATGGTGCTACTTCGAGATGACGCAGAGTCCGGGCGACGATGAGCTGTTAACCTACCCGATGGCTCTGCACGGTCCTGGATCTGATTTGCAACTACTGTCAAACTCGGGACCGGAAGCACGTCCTGATCATCAACCACCTGAGTCTCGCACTCATAAAAAGCTGAGTCCCCTTCCCCAAAAACTGCGGCAAGGTGGCCCACGGCGAGATGATCGCTATCTTCTCGCAACATTATGGACTGAGGGTACCTAATTGTCCGTGGGATCAGAGGCACAACTGCCTGAATCAAGGGGGCTAGCCGAGGAGGCTTATTCTCAAAGTCTTCGGTGTAATCGTAGTAACGGGGTGGAGGCTCTACAGTGAAGCCCTGGCCAGCCCTTAGTAAAGGTGGCATTCGGCGGTACATGTTCGTAACTGAAGTAAGGCTGGAGGTTCGTGTTGATGTACTATCCAGTCTTTCATGGAAGTGGGGATTCCACGATGTCATTGATGCGGGCGAATACGTTCGAGCTGACGGCGGACGAAGGGGGCCATGAAAATTAGGGGGCGGGCCAGGAGGAGCTAACGAGGGAGTTGACCGGTTGACATCTGATCTAAGTCCTAAGGGATAGGGCTTCCTTGACATTGGAGAGTACGCATGCTTAAAGTGGCCGTGGACTGTCCTCTAGAGTTTAGTTAGCTTAGTCTAACAATCGGAGTAAATGAGTGTGCCTACGTAGGAGACTCTATCAATTTCCACCATGCGACTGTAATCGATCTGACCGTTCTCCGTAACAGCTGGGGAGGCTGGGCGAACTCCTGGGCGCTTTAAGCGTGTTGGATACGGGAACGGAGAGCGTGGACGCTGGAGATTGCTGCCCCCGCTCGCTTGGCTCTGTAAGGTGTTGGTTGACCTATGGTGAGATAAATGCCGAGAGCCACAAGTAGTCATGGAATAGGAACGCTGTCCTGGGTCCTCTGTTGAGTTCGGAGAAAGCGTACTAGTGCCCGACTTCAGACTGTCTGATCCGTAAACGGAGAACACCTCGGATGTGGCATCCCGGTGAGAGGGTGGCCGCATTTGTTGGTCTTGACGATACAGATTATCAACGGAACGCCGGGGCCTTGGATGTGGATGGCCAACCTCTGAGATCTTGTCTCTTGGCGCGAGAGGCGAAGGTGGCACGGGTCTGATGGTGAATATGCCGATGTCTCCAGTCTCCGTAGTCGTCTTGAGCATGCTCTCCAGGGCGCCAGGCGAGTGCAACAGGACAGAGTTCTCGTTCACACTGCGAAGCGGCTTATGAAGAGGACGAAAGGGGGGTGGACCGACGCCTTGACCGCCATGGGACGAATAGCTACTCCGTAGCGTGCCATGACTTGCACTGCGCCGGGGAAAGTGATGCTGCTCCATGATAGGAGCAAGTAGTTCGAGGATTGAGTGGGAAACGCAAGCACAACAACGTTTGGGGGGCGAGCATAATATGAAATAAAATAGTACAGAAATGGGTAAGAAAGACGAGTTGCCAATAAGACGGGGACTTCAGTTGGATTCCACTCGTCGTCGATGGCTTTGTCAACGAGCACTGGGATAGCAGCCAGCGGCGCCAACAACAGCCGTGGTTGGAGTACGATATTCGGCGATGGGTTGGGGCATGGAGGGAAGAGAGGCAGAGAACGGTAAGGTTCTAAGAAGGTTGCCAGCCTGACGAATACAGAGTGCGGATATGCCGTCTGTGTTTCTAGAACGGAAGGCACCCCATTTCAGGTGAAAAGAAAGGCAGGAAAGCTCAACCGGAGATAGCCAGTGAGAGAGGTGGAAGTCACCACGGCCTTGACATTGCGGCTGCCAAAACAGTTCATCGTCCCTAGCATGTCCTACTACAAGTGTCGATTTCAAGAAGCGAAGACTAGAAGCCGATAAGAGGTAAGTACCGAAGCACTTAGGTATTCTATACGACTGTAGCTCGTTCAGTTCTTTAAATACGGAAATAGCGTAAATGTAAATGATAGTCTATCATGCTACACTTAATTCTCAGCCCGTCTATGAAATATTGGAAGTATGATTCGTTTTACAACCTTAGTCATTGAAGATGCCCAAATATATAGAGACGGCAAAACATTAAACCCCTGGCTCTAACCATTCTGGATTCATCTGCCCCAGCAGACATTCTCCTGTCCTTCGCCACCTCAGGAGCGAATTGAAGACAGAAACCACGACTGATAAACATGTAGACTTTTTATGATCCATGATCACTGTTGTACCACAGGCCGAGCCTGACCTAGCTTGTCTATGTGGAATCACGTGGATGTGAGAATGTAAAGTGAAGGCATGTCATCGACTCCTGATGGCACTCTCGGAAGTCTAGTGTCTCGTCAGCTTCGATTTATTTACGCGAGGATGTATAAAGGTTGAATGGAAAGTGAACAGTGAAACCTATTCTATGTAGAGCCAGTCCTATTATCGAGGAGTTGGTAAGCTCTTGCTTTAAGGTAGGTAGATAGGAGAGTTTCTTGTGGCCGCAAATTATTACCTACAGTAGTTGCAATGCCTTTTTAGTTGAATCATTAATGAACACAGACCAAGACCAGGAAAACAGAATAGGTAGGCTTGCTATGCCAACTGGTAATCTCCAGGAATTCACCCCTAGATAATGCCTACGAAGTTTCGGATGAGATTGCCGCTGCAACATGCTGAAGTATAAAGACTTCAATATGGTTGGCCATAGGATAATTAGAAGTGTGCCATGAAACATTTAGAACTGGTTATCTGAAAGGGAAGAAGGTTAGAGCGAGGACACGTAGTCAAACAAAAGTGTATACAAGTATATACTCCAGGTAGGTACATGTACCTAGTAATTTAGAGACAGAAAACTCCGTGATAGTATACCTAGGTAGCTGTCTAATACTGTCTACTAAGGTACGGGCACAATAGGTACGGGTGGTTGCAGATCACTGCATTGAAGCAAGAAGGGTTCAAGGAGTTTATAGATAATCCATTACCTATGTAGTACATACCTGCATTAGGTGCATATATGTACACCTCACGGTTGGCGGCGTGAAGTCAATGACCAACTTGAACCTTGGAAGGAGGTGAATGGTCCGCTAAAACGCCCCGCACTAGGTACATACAGTAGGTAGGTAGGTAGTGTAAGTACCTAAACCTACCTACCTCTTACTATACCGGTAGCTGTATCAGACCCGTATCCGGTAAGGTTGTCGGCTGGGCAGGCCAAGGGAGGGCGACTTATCGTTGGCGCACTGGCGGCTAGACACCGTCGCTATAGGCCGCATCCCTGGAAGTGGAAAGAGAACACCTGTCATCTGGACCGGAACACGCCTCAGTGTTTCCAGAGACTTGGTGGAGCTTAGAAATCCGCCCTGCCACGCCCCTCCACACCCCTCCACTCCCCCGCCACATGCATCTACCATTGGTGGTTCTGTTGGGAATAACAGGTTCAATTCAGCTCTGCGAGTGGTGTGGACAGATTTATATTCGGAGCATCAGCCTTCTTTCCCCATTGATCCAAGGTACACAAAGGGGACACATCTCCATTACCTCTAAGCTTTGTAGCGGTTGCTGAATAAAGTCCTTGCCCTGCATTCTTGCGTAACTGTATTTATTCACTTTCCATCCTATATTCTCTGCAGTTCCCCCCAGCTCCGTTACATCTACAAAGAGGTAAACCTACCCCAGTCTATTTGCCATATTACTATCATCGTCTTTCCTGTGTTGTGCTTGGCTGTACACGCAACTGGCCGGTCTCGTAGCTAGTCTTGTAGCATCACACCAGTGACCACTCGTCACTTTTGTTGCGAGAGCTCACTTGCTAATCTACTGTATTCAACACAGCCCGCCAATATGCGTTCGGCACGGAATATTGCCCTCGGCCTACTTGCGGCTGCTGCTGTTGTATCTGCTTCCGATGCGCCGTCTGATGTCGTCCAGCTTAAGAAGGATGACTTCGATGCCTTCATCAAGGAAAACAGCCTTGTGCTAGCAGAGTGTAAGTGAACCGGAGAAAAGTCCATGTTCTACGAAACACAGCTAACTCATCTGCTTCTAGTCTTCGCCCCGTGGTGTGGCCACTGCAAGGCCCTCGCCCCAGAGTACGAAGAAGCCGCCACTACCTTAAAAGAGAAGGACATCAAGCTGGTTAAGGTTGATTGCACAGAGGAGCAAGACCTTTGCCAGACTTACGGTGTCGAAGGATACCCAACACTGAAGATCTTCCGAGGTCCCGAAAATATCACCCCATACTCTGGCCAACGGAAGGCCGCTGCGTAAGTCCTCCTAAGCAATAGCTATGTCTCGGTCATACTAATACTCTTGCTAGCATCACCTCATACATGATCAAGCAATCCCTTCCTGCCGTCTCAACACTGTCCGCGGATACCCTCGAGGACTTTAAGACCGCCGACAAGGTTGTCCTTGTCGCCTACGTCGACGCCTCTGACAAGGCCTCCAACGAAGTCTACAACGCCATTGCTGAGAAGTTCCGCGATAACTACCTTTTCGGCGCCACCAACGACGCCGCTCTCGCTGAGGCTGAGGGTGTCACTGCCCCTGCCATCGTTCTATACAAGCAATTCGATGAAGGCAAAGCTGTCTTCTCCGATAAGTTCGAGGAGGAGGCGATTGCGAGCTTCACTAAGACCGCCTCTACTCCCCTAGTTGGCGAGGTTGGCCCCGAGACCTACTCTGATTACATGTCTGCCGCTATCCCCCTTGCTTACATCTTCGCTGAGACTCCCGAGGAGCGAAAAGAACTTGGTGATGCTCTCAAGCCCCTCGCCGAGAAGTACCGTGGCAAGATTAACTTTGCTACTATTGATGCCAAGTCATTCGGCGCTCACGCCGGCAACTTGAATCTTCCCACCGACAAGTTCCCCTCTTTTGCCATCCAGGAGACTGTAAAGAACCAGAAGTTCCCTTTCAGCACTGAGGAGGAGATCACCGTTGAGACCATTGGTAAATTCGTTGAGGACTTCTCAGCTGGCAAGATTGAGCCTAGCCTTAAGTCGGAGCCTATTCCCGAGACCCAGGAGGGCGCTACCACTGTCGTTGTTGGCAAGACCTACGAGGACATCGTTCTTGATGACACCAAGGATGTACTGATCGAGTTCTACGCCCCCTGGTGCGGTCACTGCAAGGCCTTGGCCCCCAAATATGAAGAACTTGCTGCCCTGTATGCCGACAGTGAGTTCAAGGACAAGGTAGTCATCGCTAAAGTTGATGCTACTGCCAATGATGTCCCCGACGATATCAAAGGCTTCCCCACCATCAAGCTATACCCTGCTGGCTCCAAGAGCGAGCCTGTCACTTACAGTGGTGCTCGAACCGTCGAGGATCTGATCACCTTTATTAAGGAGAACGGAAAGTACAAGGCCGTCGTCGAGGAGAAGAAGGAGGAGGAGACACCTGTTGCCCCTGCCGCAACTGAATCAACAGCCAGTGAGGCTGCCAAGGAGACGGATCATGACGAACTATAGAATGTATACCTGAATAGTTTTTCTTTATGCGGTCACGGCTACACGTCAGGCGGTTCAATCGACTGCCCCATGAGCATCACTTTGGGATTCTTGTAAAAATGCCGGCTTCGGGTAGCTAGCATAGGTGTAATGAATTTCTTCCATAATCAGGGTTTGCACAAACTCTTGGCTTGTGCCTGCGTAATAAAGTGAATATGCGGAATATATTAGTGATTGCATGCATCAGGAGGCTAGGATGCAACCTCAAGGGAGGTCAGAGATTTTCAATGCAACGTGAAGCACAGTAATGATGTTGGTACCGGTATCAGGAATGGACATTGCCGGAACGAGACGATTGGGGGGGAGGGGGGCAAAGTTGAAAGAGGGGTCACTCGCTGTCGGTTTTGCCGATCAATAACCGCAAGACCCCCTGGAACGCCCCGATGTCTGTGCCAATTAAAGCCAACGGTCAGCTGTCAGCAACATACGTTGAACTTTGACTGATATTTCTAGCCACCGTCGTCGGCGCCCCTCGATTTCCAGGTCCCATCTTTTTTTCTCAACGCCGTTCTCCTCCAACCCAAAATCGACCACACTCTACTACAAACATACAATGGCTGCGCGGATTGTATCTACGGGGGCCCGAAGCGTATTCGCGGCCTCCACGATGTCCACCGCCCCGCGCGCTATCACCCGCAACTTCCACGCGACTTCACGAACTCTCAACGATGCTGCCGCTGCGCTCCCCGTTCGCAAACCCGTTGGTGCCTTTCGCGGAGGGTGAGTTTCATAAATACCTTAGGGTGACGTTCGGAACGTGCAACGAGCTAATACTTTGGCGTTTGCGTAGCCTCTTCGGTTTCCTCCTGGGCTCGACCCTTGCCGGCGGCGGTGTCTACGGTTACACCCTGTGAGTCCAGCCTATTTCCCACCTCCTCGTCCCCCTCGGGTGCGACTTGGTCATCGTTTTCGATCACCGAACCCAAGCCGAATAGACTCGCTAGAGCAGTCATTTACTACGTCACCTACCTATCATCACGAAACCTACTCTTGTTGGACGTTCGCTGACTAGGATTGCGCGCAGGAGAGACTACAAGGCGTCGAACGAGCTATTGACGGAAGACATCTATGTGCGTTATTGCATTTGATTGATCCGCTTTGTCGTCGCCTGGCCTCTCGATTCTTAGGAGAGGGAGGAAAGGGACGGGGGCCCGCGTCATTTCAACCGGCGCCGGTCCCCAATTCTTTGCGATGTTTTTCTGTGAAGAAGCCTTACCCATTTACACCCCTTCGCACACCAAACACATCACCGCCTTTTCCCTATCTATCTATCTACCACAATATGTCATCACAGCGACCCCTGCCATTCGAGTCCCTTGCTAACGAATGGCTATGGAACAGGCGCTGCAGGCGGCTTGCCAACGATTGAATACTTATGTCAAGGCGTTGGAGGAGAAAATGGATGCCGCGGAACGGAAACGGAAATGAGAGGGGGGGTTGTTATCGACTTGGGGGTTGTCACTTTCACGAAACACACACATACACACGAACACGGAGGCATACGGAGCGTGGGTTTGAAATGATGAGTTCAACATCGATGCGATATTTCAAGGGATTACCAATTCCATCATCTAATCTGCAAACAATGGAGGGCTGACACCACCAAAAAAAAGAATACGTGAGAACTCTTTCTCTCTCTAAATGGAATTTTGCTAGCGGGAGTTGTTGACTGAGCCGAATTTGGCTAAGAATCCCCCCAAAACACACCAGTGTAAAACAGTTTATACGCATTCTTATGGTTACTCCAGTCAGAGTACATAAATTGACGCTCGCGCTTTTCTCGTGTCGCCATCTCCTGGTCTTACGTAGCCTTTGTTCATTAAAAAAGTAAATTAGTGCCCCCTATGCGTGCATTTGTGAATGATAGAAAAGTACGAGGCAGGAACCTAAGTACATCGATACTTAACCATGGCAATATTTACGTAGCCGCCTGACTAAAGCGTACAACTTTCTCCTCTGGTCTAATCGCGTCGGTGGGTTAATGTGTTGCCTGGTATCTATTTGATTAACTTAATGAGTAGGGGAGCCATTGAGGGTAACCCTCGTTAAGCTCATCCTCGAACCTTTAGCTAGATAAGTGCTATCATTATCGGTACAGCAGGGAGCAAGAACTTCATTAGGTATTCTACGTACAAAATAAGGATGGATACCTACCTATAGGGAGTCTCTCTATGATAGGGGTTCTTTCACATTACGATACTCCTTAGTAATATTGCTACCAAAGAACAGTGTAGGCGTGACTTACGTTGCGAAGTACACAGTGATATTACGACAATAATTACTACCTACCTAGGTACGTAGTCGTGTCGAATAATAAATACCTAGACCCGCAATGTTGATTATCCCTTGAGGCGCTATAAGGCTTACGCCCCTTTTTATCGTGAACACTTACTTACAAGTAAGTCTACGACACATCGGAAATGGTGGCTATTGGTATTTCTATTTCCACATGTCTTCTCTCTTTAGTAAGTGACTCTACATTAGGTTTTATTTAGGCCCGGGTTTTAACTATTGAGACTACCTACTTACCTCCGTGTCGGTCCCGTAGCACTACAACTCAGTGTCTAGCATTCCACTAGACTGTGGCTACTTTATCGAATTCACTACCTAAAACCGTGCTAGACTGTTGATAAGTCTCTCAGAAGGTCTCGTAGTTACGTTGTTCCTTGCCTATCCTATTCACTTTATGATTCCCCATTAGAACGGCGATTATAAATCTGTAGAAGATGTGCTACACAGGTCTTAAACATAATACGATCTCGATCACGCTCGAGATTTGTTTATGTTTAACTGGATTAAAGGAGGACAGGCTACATACACATAACATTGGTTTTGTTTATGGCTTGGTATGTTCAGAAAAGGCGGATAATCCCTTACCTAACGTACCCTGGGCTGAATTAAGACGCTCTTTCAGATATGCTCACCGGGAAACGTTGAAGATAGTAGAGGGAGTGCCATACTAAACTCTATTACACGTGCAGAATGATAATGTATACTGCATTCGTGAGCATACTCGGACTAACACAAAATGAATATTTTCTATAGGACGTATCCAAACCAGATCATTGAAGTGGCAGGAGGGGTATCTTAGGTGGTAGTAAAGGGCTCGTGCACTTAGGCAATCCATTGACCATGCTAAGCCATGCTAAGCCTTGTAATGCTAGCCCAACCCGGGAAGAAAAAGAAAAAAGTCAAGAGTGCACCTCCGTATTATGCAAGTTTATTTTACCCTCTATCCATAACGCCAATGTAATCATAATTTCTCCCCCCCAGCAATGTTGGAAATGAAATCGGCCATAGTCTCGAAATAACCCTCCTCTAGAACGCTAGAGTTATGGTCACCACCCGGCAATGGCTTCCAAATTTTGGTTGGGGTTGTGGTGACCTCGTATAGCCTTCGCATATGAGCAGGTCTGCGTCGTGATTAGTTTCTATTCAATCGAGATGAATATAGGAGACACTTGAAATATGCAAAGAATCCATGTATAAATCAGGAAACAAAAGTTATAATCCGTACCCCGGATGGGATTCAGGTTTTGTGGATGGTTGTTTAAGTCATCATAAGAGCATGGGGACCACGTATCTTGAAGAAGCGAGTAAAAGATGACTTACGGGACAATCTCATCTTGCAGGCCACTTAAAAACAAGATCGGAACTTCGGTAATGCTTGGCAATATAGACTCGCTGGGCCATATTTGATGACACAGCATGGTCAAGTATCTGGCTGGTGGGATGACCGAAGGTATCAAGGCTCGCATCGATATGAACGTGTTCTCTAATATGAGTCCAGCGATGTCGCCCGCTTGCTGGTTCTTGGCCACGAGTTTAATGCTGACAGCCCCTCCTAAGCTTTGACCGTACACTATGAGCTTGTGACTCCTTGTCTCCGCTCGGCTGCGCAAATAGTCGAGGGCGGTTTGGGCATCTAATGTGATGCCTTTCTCGTCTGGTTCACCGGTTGAAAGGCCATAGCCGCGATACTCCAGCATGAATACATTGCAGCCGATGGAGTTGATTATCATGCGGGCAATTGGTAAGCGGTGACCAATATTACCCGCGTTACCGTGGAACATCAGCACGGTACAATCGGCAAACCGACCTCGCTTTGGCCCACGGATATAGAAAGCAGACAATTTCTCGCCATCGTTGGTTGGTATTACAAGGTCTTCAAAGTCAATGAGACCGAATTGTGAGGGTCGAGGCACTTCGGTCCGAGCATTCGCGGGGATATTGGAGGGATAGATCAAAGCTCTGGTACCGTAACAAAACTGGTCAGCTAACCTAATCACATCTCCATCGTGTCACACGATGGCATGTTCAAAAATGCCACCCGAGGGTATTCAACAAAGGCAGACCAGCACGCGACTCACTTCTGCTTGAAATATAGGAGCGATGTCAAGACGGCAGCAATGCCCTGGGCAACTTCGGTTAGCTCTGCCGCATCACGGCGACAACTTGCAATTGCAGACTGGGCGCGATGGTAGGCTCGGGTCAAAGACGAGCTACGGGGCGAGGCTGATGTTGTTGACCGAAAGGACAATGAGCGCAGAGGCATACCGAAGTTGCCAACGCCGGGAGGCGTATGTAGCCGGCAACGGTACTGAGCAGCGAGACAGACTGCTGCAGATAGGTCGGATGTGACATTGAGGCTCCCGGAGGAGACATGTCTGGTCAGGAGGAGGAGGAGGTGGGTTTGTCGGGTCTGGCTCTTGTTGCGGCGGTGCGTGCTGTAAGTAGGGGGTGGAATTGTTGATCTATGAAAAGATGACGGGAAGGAATTAGGAAGAACTTGGCAAGCCTATCCTACATACTGTATTCTAATACACGAGGTACTGTATGTACATGAGTGGCCCCGAAACCTATCCGTTGCGTAATTGCACCGCTTATCCGGACCGCGACTAGTGTGCGAGCTGATAGGTACTGTACTGTACACTCACTACCTGGCAAACTTAAAGCCAGTTCTTTCCTTGGCCCAGCAAATTAGTATAGAATAATAGGTACCGGCACCCAGGCATCTCGGCTGAAGCTAGAAACGCGAATAGAAAAGACAGGGCTGAGAGGAACCAATCCACCTTGGCAGCACTGCCGATTTCGCTGTCCAGATCCGCGCCTCGACACGTGTACACGTTCCTGCAGACAAAGAGGGAGGGAGGGATCGGATTGGATTGGGTTGGTGAATTGCCACTGGTGGATTGCCCCGGAACGTAGTATATGAATTTCTCATAATTAATTACTCATTATCGGGGTTCGCCATAATAATAAAAAAAGTGATCCATCATGGGTGTTGATGAGACGGACAACGGGATGTGACGGGTCGTGACGGGTCCCGACCTACCGATACTTTAGAATGTGATTGGCTGAGATCTTTAGGCTTTCCAAAGAATATCGGTAGGTACCTACAGTAGGTGTTTTTCCAACCGTTTGGCACCAAAAACAGGAGAGACAATCCCGATAGAAAGGTCATGAAACATGGAGACCAAAAGCCCCGCGTTGCTTTTGCATTTTTGACTTTGTACCTGGTAGTAGGTATGGATTTAGGTAGTACTAGGTACATATATCTTCTACTGTAAGCTACCTACCTACGATGCTACATAGCCCAAGACTGCATACTTCCAAATACAGTAGGTGCCTCTCAGGTTGATTACGGTAGTTGCAAGACATGATCTTATACCTATAGGTACTCACTAAATTACCAGGTAGTATAGATAAAGGGGCCGGACGACTGTGGCAGTACTGTAAGTGTATAGATAATTGGGAGATGGAGCGAATCGGGAAAGGCAGGGGATCATTTCCAAGTTAGGGAGGCCATTACTACCACCCTATGCAAAGGAGACATTGAGATGTGCCAATTTGGAAGTTCACTCGTCGACGGCATCGTGATGGATTGCCTATTGGAGATCACACACGCGCGCGCGACATGTCAAGTCGCGATCCTCAGGAGGTGCCAAATTAGAAACAGCCAGTGCAGCATTCTGATTGGCCTCTTGCATGCATTATGCTGCGTCAGGTGTGCCAAGGGCGTGTTGCTCGATTCGTGTCCTTTCGCTTCACGCTCGATCTCCGGAGAGAGCCAGATATCGCGAATATGCAAGTCGATCTCTCAGTTCATCACTGTAGTAAGCCCATGACCGATCTTTTGATGGATGCGTCGGCGGATTGGCTTCTCGGTCCTGGAACTGAGCAGCCATCTCGGATGGTGTACGACGACTCCCGTCGTCATAATATAGGTAAGTCCCGCATTCCCAAAAGAGATATAGCTTCAAATAAGTAGGAAGGAAACCCGAGCAGCGTAACCCCTCGACTAGTCTGCGTTAGTCCGGTAGCTGAAACTCGTACTATGTAAAGCAATGCAGGGCCAAATTTCTGACCAACGACAACTTGGAACTGGTCGAAACCTCAACGCAGGTTTTATCGAACAAGTTCGCTTTGGGGTATGGGGGCTTTAAAACAACAACAATCATATATCACCCTCGCTGGTTTTCGTCATCAATATTCATGCATGCTATGCCCGGGAGGAACAGAAGGTCGTATGGAACCATAGGAGATACTAGTATAAGTCAGTTGATGAGAGGAAATTAAACAAGAGGTCATGTGCAGTTGCTAGTCCTCCCACCTATACTACTTTGACTATATGGAGATGGCCCAGCCAATAGGGGAGCAGCTTCTCGGATAACATCTGAACTTCCTGTGAACATCCTGTGAACTTCCTGGGGCAAGCTGATCGACGGGGTTGGCACGAACAGCATCTAGCAGGTATAGTCCTGAGATGGTGTTAATGCTATTGACATGACCTGTCTTGGGGAGGTTTCATGCGGCGTTTGAGCTTCTGGCGATGTCAGCCCATCCTGCATCCTGGCAAGGGTGTGGGACAGGCACATCTCATCATTCTTTGCTGACTAGCCGGACTGTCGGGGCATCGGCTGGCCCTGGCAACACCTGCATTGCACCTGTCGTCCTGCTCGTAAAGTGGGCGGCGCGACCTAACCCAGCCCAGGTCCCTCCCAGCTCAGTAATTATCTGCCGTGCATAACACCATCTAGACGCCCTGTCGCTGTTCCGACTGAAGAAAAACAGAGAGACGAGAAAAATTCATTGGTGTACACAATAACAAAGCCACTCGCTACTATACTATTACCTACTATTTACAACTGTTACAGTTGCTCTGCTGCAGGGACGGTATATCTTGTTGTTCAAATATACTCGTAACCTACTGTATTAACCTAGGTATTGAGTTACGTGACAGCACCTACGCCCTCACCTTGAATCAGACGTCTGTTACGATTCCCGCTGTCGAAGTCTCTCGTTCTCAGGTGCTGGCCCTCTTGATCCATCGTTGCTCAGCCCGCCGCCACACTCCTCTTATTGCTATTTACGTCCTTCTTCCTGCAAGCAACCCCAGACCTGAACGGGCAATTGATTTGCTAGACCCCGCCACCAATTTTCTAAAAACAAACCCCCCCCCAAAGGTTTGAAGCTTGGAACCTCTGCAGTTGCCGGAAACCCCCCAATATTGTTTGGAGAAGTTTATCGGGGTGTATACGACTCGCTCTGCTCCACGACGCGAAGACGCGCACACACACCACGGCTTGCTTGGTCTTGTCTACCTGATACGGGTAAAGAAGTCTATCCGCGTCAGCATCTATCTTCTACTAGCGACTGGAGTGGCTGCCATACCCTGCTTTAAGAGCCGTCCATTATAGACCAACGCACACGGACGCTATTTGCGGGCATTGAGAGTCTAGAGCACGGCATAAAGTACCTTGGCTTCGTATTTTGGCGTTCGAAATTGGTAACTAGTTCCGTCGCCTTCGTCGCCTTCATACCATTTGACTACTACACACGAGCGCATCAATAATACCATTACTGCCTCGCCGGTCAGCACCTTGGACCACCGCGTACAGAGGGAATCCTGCCCAATCAGAGTTACAGCGGTCTTAGACCATTCAAGGACAATGGTTTCCTTTTCGTGTGAGGTACGTAAACTTAATAAGCCGATGCCTGACATCACCTCTGTCCTTCTATCCGTCTGTACCCAACGTCGTCCTGTCTCGTCTGTCTCTTTGGTCACAAGAAACACCACGCAACACGCAGAACATTGCGCTATTGCGTTGCCCTCCCCCCCCCCCTTCACAAGTCCAAGCATACCCACACCTACTTCACATCCCTTCAATTCCTGTTTTGTTTATCGACCACTATTGATCACCATTCGCCAACCCTTGGTATCGATCTGCCATTCTTGGCCCCTTCCCTGTCTCTTCCCTAGGCGCTAAGTCTGGGGCCGCAACCTTACCCCTGGCATGCCCTGGTCTTTCCTTGTCGTCCCATCCCGTGAAGCAAACCACCTGGACCACCGTCATCTCCTGACCTATTTCACCCCTCCGCCCCTCCAACTCGACCAGACACACCCCCCTAAGCCCAATTGTATTCGTCTTTTTTGCCACGCTTTTTAAATTCTATTCTTTCTATTCGTTTGTATAATCTGACTGTATTCTTTTGGTCCACAGGAATGTGGTGATGTTTTGACGAAGAAGAAGCTCGATCCCCATAGAAACCGTTGTCGAGGCGCGTCTTTTACCTGCATCGATTGTATGGTTCATTTCCCTGGCACTGAATATCGTTCGCATACGGTAGGTTGTATCAATCCGCAAGAGTCCTATCGGCTCATTGCCCTATTTCGCTGACACTTAAGATAGAGCTGTATGACAGAAGACCAAAAGTATCAAGGCGCCCTATACAAACCCAAAAGACAAAAGCCCAATCACACAGAAACACCGGTAACCCAACACGCTATGGCGCATCACGCCTATGTTGAAGACGCAGTGGAGGAATACGAAGAGTACCAGGAGTATCAAGTCGGCGAATCAGGAGTGGAGGTTAGTTATTCGTATAATGGCATGCCACCCGCAGCGCCTATGCCGCCACCAGCTGTTGCCGACGATGCGAATGTCAATGTTTTCGACTATATGGTAGATGCGACCCCGAATGCCTCGAAGCTCAATTTCGAATCACAACAAACTCCAATGGCGTATGGAGGAGGCCGTCAACTTATACGATTCGACCAGGACGTGAGTAACTATGTTGATGAATCCGGTTACATGGTTGACGATGGTGCGATGGGCCAATACGCCACTGCTTATGAAACACCGGCGCCCAAATCACACAAGAAGAAGGTTAAGGATGCTGAACGTGAGCTTAAGAAGGATAAGAAACGGAAGCGACTACACATTGAAACTAGCCCGGCCGCACTCGCACGTACTGATGAAGTCATGACGGATGCTCCCCCCGTTCTACATTCCGGTTTAACAGGTGGCCTTAACCGTATGATGCGCCCCGCGCAATTCCCGCCGTCGCCAGATTATTCTGGAGGTGACGCTGGTGAACCTTCGCCAACAGGCTCGATCAAAAAGAAGAAGCCTTCGAAACCGTCCAAGCCTAGACGGTCAGAGAGTGACTTT
>NQIM01000440.1:0-34931 GCA_003426235.1 Xylaria polymorpha | reverse complement strand
AATGCATGAATGGAACTTTGGGTTTTTTTTCACGCTATGATGGACGTGTCATACCCAGTGAGATACATGATATTCCGCATGGTTGTTGCCGAAGTTGTCGTCGCAGCCGAGCCAAGAACCAGGGAACGGGCGACTCGCTGCCAACGGAGGCCGATCATCTGAGGTTGCTACTGTACTGAACCTGTCGATGATATGACGTCAGAAAAGGTAGGAACTGGAGAAGTGAAGGATTCCACGCACTCTATTATTTGACCGAGTATCAAGATGGTAGATAGCACATATATTACTTCACAATGTCTAGGAGCTTGCTCGTTATATATTATGTCACAGAACTGCTAAGCCCAATCTCCTAAGCATAGCACAGACCAAGGGTTACTGTATTATATAAAGGAGTAGTAGGGGACTGGAAGGGGAAGCTACAACTTCCCTCCTTGTGCAATGACAATAATTAAGTCTGCTTCGGTACAGTTGGGCAGTGCTACGACGGCTACCATGCAGGTGAGATTCATTAATGTGTTGGTATATTAACAGCAGTTCTTTCGTTCCATACCTATTTTTGTCACCAAGAGATTGCATATGGGGGGAGGTCAGAAGCTATACACGATGTTAGGTGGTTGGTTATTGTTGCATGCATGCAGCCCCGACATGGTCTTATATTGCGACAATCCTCTATTATTCTTACTCTGCAGCTCGTTGCCAAGGTACATGTCATGATAATACACGTTGACAGCTGGAGGATTCTTGTCAATGCTGCATTGCTACTCTGAGTTGCTACCTAGGTGGAATATGATTATACTGCCCGCTATAGATCCTATAGCTAGGTAACGTTATATTCTGCACCAGTGAGATGCCGAATAATTAGAACCCTGCGATTTGCATCATGTAACCGATATAGGAGCTTTACATACGAGAGCAAGGAGGTTGTGATTGTAGTCGCTCGGTGGATAGGGTGCCGCACATAGACATATGTACGTTACCTATGTTGATGTATGCAGGTTTACAAGTAGTGTATATGGTGACCCCAAGGCGTGTACCCTTCCCTGGAGCCTGCACATCAGATTGCCGCATGTGGTCTCCGCCTCCATTGTATCTTCGATCTCTCACTCGGGGTTGCGTCTCGTAGTACAACAGCAAGCGGAGATATTCCTGTATATTGTATAATCAGCCAGCCTACAGATTTTTCGAGGAGTTTGGAAGACTTCTAGATATGAATGGGATAGGGGGGCCGGAAGCGACGTCTAGCGCGGGGCCTCGCGTAAAACTAGGGTGTCTATTACCACACAGAGGGGGTTCCGACTGGCGAAATGAACACCCATTGAGCTACGGGATTGTCATAGCTGTTGTTGTTACCCCGTAATCATTGTTATTCTTATTCGCCAACTTAAGCCAGACACAGCGATTCCTCACGGCCTGTCTCTGCCCGACAGGTTCTTGAGCTCCGTTTACATTAGAACCTCTGGTAACTACATAGACACTTCTATATACTATTTATACATAGCTGCACTTGAAAAACAAAAAAATACCACGGGGCGATATACTAGAGTGAACTTCTTCCATCATGTCGAGATCTATTGTCGAGCTGGGGGACCTCGTGCAATCAAACGCGCGGTCCATCCAAGCTCTGCTAAGCTCAGCAAATATTCCGCAGCCCTCGTTACTATTGGGCGCACCGGTGCAGCCATTAGTATATCCAGGTGTGATAGAAGAATGCCGCTCCAGTCTTCTAGAGTCGCTGGATGAGCTACGGGCACTCATACTTGGGCCACGGTCCTACTTGTTCAACACTTCCATCATTGCTGTATGTTTCTTTATACCTATTCTACTTGGGTATTAATTCACTAGTGTTTGCATTCTGACATCTAATTGATTAAGCCATCCTGTCTAGCTACTTTTCACTCATTATACAACTTCAGAATTGCTCAACATGTCCCACAAGACCGTGAAATCTCTTACGCGGAGCTAGGAGAACGCTGTGGCCTCCTAGAAGTTGACGTAAGGCGCATCGTGCGATCTGCCGTCGCCCTACGCATTTTTGAGGAAGATCGTGTCGGGTTCGTCCGACACAATGCCGCTTCTGCCATCTTGAATACAACGTTGGGCCATGACGCTGTGGGATTTGCTACCGACGAGTACGGTCGGGCAGCAACCCGGTACTCTGAGGCGATTGAGCGATTCCCAGGGTCGAACAACCCGGGCGAGTCTCCCTGTGCCATTGCCAACGGGACAATAGGGGACAAAGACGCCTTCACCCTAGTTGCTGACGACCAGCCCCGGGCTTCGAGGCTTGCGAATGCCATGTCATTCATGACAACGGTGCCGGAGACCTCCATGGAACACTTGCTGGATAATGTCCCTTGGTCATCTGCGCGAGGGTCGAACCAAGTATGCCCCCAAACCGTTGTCGACGTCGGCGGCTCACGGGGAACACTCATGGAGGCGTTGCTACAGAAATACCCTGGCATATCTAAGGGCATCGTCCAAGACCTTCCAGACGTGACGTTGAGGAACGCTGCTGAGCCAAAGCCAAAAAGCCTAGCCAACAGATTAGAATATCAGGAGTACAACTTCTTTGCCGAGCAGGTGGCAAAAGATGCCGACGTCTACATATTTAGAACTATATTCCATGACTGGCCCGACAGTTACGCGGTGAATATACTACGAAACCAGATACCGGCCTTGAAGCCGGGAGCTATCATTCTGATCAACGATATTTGCATGCAACCGGGGACAGAGAAGAGCAAGCTCACCAGTCTAGGCAAATGGTGAGTGAAATATAGCGTTTCCACGGTGAAAGAAGAATAGGAGAGGTATAGGATTATGAGTTACAGTGGCTAATGACTACTCGCAGTGCCTATGATTTGATGGTAAAAATGGGCCTGAACGCGAAGGAGAGAACGGAGGACGAATGGAATTTGCTACTGGCATCTGCCGACGACCGCTTCAAGATTCAGTGCATCACATCCCCACCATGCGCTGTTCATTCCATTATCGAGGTGGTCTGGCAAGGCTAACATAGCCCTATGATGTGTTCGGATGGGGTTGGCCGTTTTGCAACAATGGATCGTGAGGATTCTGCAACACGAAGCGGTCGCAGAAGGCATTGAACGCCAGCTAATTATTCAACAAGGGATTCAGGGGGCTTGAGCCCACTCTTCGATATACATCTACAATACATTTGAGATCATAATATACAGTTGTACTGACGTACTTACTTCACCTATCACAGCTCACCGGCTGTGAGCCGTGACACGATGTAGCTGATACTCAACTCAAGTTTCTACACTAACCAAATGACCGAGGGCATATAGGTGCTCGGTGTTGTTTATACTGTATTTATAAGCCTAGAACCAACACTGACTTGTATCACTAGTCAATGGACAATATAACTACCTGTAAAAGCCAAAAAATTGTTCTGTTGGCTGTAAGAACCTTGTTGGCGATTGGGGACAGTAAGAAGTTCCGACAGTCTCCTGGTGTTAGAATTAAGCGATTCTAATTGATTAATGATTGATTGAGTTGATTATATATTAAGTTATATTTTTGTGTTCGTACGCGCTATATTAAATAGGTATAGGTAGAAAATCTATTTAATAGGGCTATTATTTCTACTTTTTAAATTTAATATACTTTTTTAGAAAAGCTTATATAAATAAAGCTTTTTATAAAATAAATTAGATTTAAATAATTTAAATTAGTTTAATTAAATTAAGCTTTGTTAATTAATTTAATTAAATTAAGCTATTTGTTTTAAACTATATTTTTTTTATAATAAGTNNNTTTTAAATATNTTATTTATTTTTAAAAAATATAATATAAAATATAATTATATTTAAATCGATTGTTTTGTTAGTTCGAATATTTTAAATTTTAAATTTAAAAAATATACTATTAACTTTATTTTAATATAAGAAATTTAATTANTATTTTAACGTATANTAATATTTTAGTAGTAATTTATTATTTAAAAAAAAAAAAAAAAAAAAAACATAGTTTAAAAAACAAATAGCTTAATTTAATTAAATTAATTAAAAAAGCTTAATTTAATTAAATTAATCTAAATTATTTAAATCCGATTTTATTATATAAAAAGCTTTATTTACGTAAGCCTTCCTAAAAAGGTATATTAGATTTAAGGGGTAGAAATGAAAGCCCTATTAAGTAGATTTTCTACCTATACCTATTTAATATGGCGCGTACGAACGCAAAAATATAACTTAACACATAATTAACTCAATTAATCATTAATTAATTAGAATCGCTTAATTCTAACAATTGTACTAGATTACGGGTTACCTCTAAGGAAAGGATTTGCAGGCACATTATCTCCAGTCGCTAGGTTATCGTTATAATCGTATATAGTACCCCGCCGCCATGACCCATGCTGTCGGTACAGTACGTCAGTTTTCGCCAGATAGGTTCATAAGCAAATGCCCCGCGTCCTTATCGCTTCAACCGGCAGCTTCACCACCTCCGATGCGGGCAGTCTTGGGGATAGTTTGTCCGCTGTCCTTGATAATCTGGAGTGCGAATAGATCTCTGCCCGCTTAGGACTCTCTCTGAACTACCATTCACGATCATTCTCGCAAGCAATGGTCAAGGCTCCACGTCCCTCATCCTACATCCTCTAGTCGTGTGTTGCGACACTTACAAGATGGCATCCCCCGAGCCTGCGGCGCCGGTGAAGCTTGTGCCTCTGCCCCCCTTCAAGCCTGATTTGTACGAGCGCGCTTGGCAATCCATACCGCACCCAACACTCCCCCTCCTGGCGACATCTCACCAAAAGTCCGTCACCGTCTTCTCCCTGTCGACCCTTTCCGAGCACAGCACACTCACCAACGGCCACGAGCGCTCCGTCCGCTCCGCTACCTGGAAGCCGAATCTGCCACCACACAAGCTCTGCCTCGTTACAGGCAGCTTCGACTCGACAGCGGGGCTATGGCGGTGGGAAGACGAGGGGCAAGGCGGTAGCGACGCCCTCGAGGTCGAAATCACGGGCGGCGCCAAGGAAGATGCCGAAGAGAAGGATTGGGAGTTGATTGTTGTCCTCGACGGCCACGACTCAGAGATCAAATCCGTCGCCTTCTCGCCCTCGGGCCAGTTTCTAGCCACCTGCAGCCGGGATAAGTCCGTGTGGATATGGGAAGACGTGGGCGCGTCCGAAGCCGATGATGAATGGGAGACGGTCGCCGTGCTAAACGAGCACGAGGGCGACGTCAAAGCTGTCGCGTGGTGCCCAGATACGAACCGAAGCGGCCGAGGCCGGTATAGCAGCGACGTCCTTGCGAGCGCGAGCTACGACGATACAGTACGGATATGGCGCGAGGACGGCGAAGGGGAATGGGTCTGCGTCGCCGTGCTCGAGGGACACAAGGGGACTGTCTGGGGCGTGCATTGGGAACCTAATCCGAAGAACGAGCACTTCCCGAGGTTACTTACTTGGAGCGCTGACCTGACTATCCGCATCTGGACGCTGAAAGAAGAGGAGGAGGAGGCCGAGGCGCCGCGCCATTCGTGGAGTGGACTAGGGCGCATACCGAATACCATGCGCAGATCTCTGAAGGAGGAGTGGGAATGCACCGACACATTACCTGCGGCGCACACCCGAGACATCTACTCGGTAGCGTGGAGCGCCGAGACAGGTCTAGTAGCGAGTGTCGGCAGCGACGGCATAATCGCCATATATAAAGAGGAAGCTTCAGACATCAAGGGGGCGGTAGGCACAGCTACGGAGGACGAAGCGGCCGCCGAACTAGACGGCGACGTGCACATGAGCAACGGGGGTTCGGAGGACAAGCCCCAAACATCAAGGCAGTGGAAGCTCCTTTCGAAAACACCAAATGCGCATGGCCCATACGAGATCAACCACGCTACTTGGTGCAAACGATACGACGCCGGCTGCCCACCGGAGAAGAAGGGCGTGGAAGAGATGCTCGTCACGACTGGGGATGATGGCACTATACGACCTTGGCAAATCTCATGATACCCTTAAGTTCTAGCATTGGGCTAATATCGGCATACCTTCCGGGGGGACTTTTGGTGTATGGGATTTCGGCTGGGTTCTGGCATGTCACAATATAGAGGAGCATAGGGGATAGATGGGGTCGGACACACGTCGTCACATCGATCAAATCACAGCTTGGAGACAGAGATTCTCGAATTGAAAATCGAAAATCGCAATGATAGCGAGTGCTTGTATATGTAATCATTCAAATAATGAAGAAGAGAGGACGTGTGTATGCTGAGCTATCATACTCTATTCTAAGGGGGAGAAGAGCAAGGGATTCGTCCCAAACCAAGACTTCCTGGGTTTTCTTCTCTTTTCCAACACTCGATGTCTGCGTGCCTGCTCAAGGGCCCTCCTCGTCGTATGACTATTCATTTAATAGGGAAGCCCCGGACTTCCAACCCATCCTCACCAGCTCCCTTCCTCCCTCACTCATACGCTGAGTTCCCACAACACCACTCGCGCACAATCTTCCTGCACGCGCAACGACTGCACCAGTCGGCCCCTCGTCTCATGCCAGGCCCGTATCCGACGAGCGTAGACCCTAGACTCCACCTCTCGCCGCGCGGATGCCGGCACTTCTTGCACGTGCCGCCGCGCGTCTCGGGCGGCGCGAGATACGCGATATCCGGACTTCCCGAGCTAGTATGGCGCTGCTGTGCCCCTACTCCTCCGCGTCTCGCTCCTCTCGTCGGTAGATACAGAGGTTGCTGTTGTTGCTGTTGTTGTTCGTTCCCGTTCCTCCGCTGCTGCTGCGGTATCGCCGTCGTCGACTGGCTCATGAAGGGATGCGTAGATAGATTCCCGTGTCCGCTCCGCGGCGCCCGGAAGGTCGGCGCCTCGTACGCGATCGTGGCCGTGCTGGTAGACACGTACGCGTCCCCCTCGCTCTGCGGACGCGCGATCCGTCGCAGGCTCGGGGGCGTCTGGGCGCGCTGCGGCGGCGGGTAGATGGGTTTCCGCGGGTACGCGTGCACGTCGACGATGTGCACCGTCGGCCGCGAGTACGCGAGCCGCTTCAGCTGCGGCGGGCTGGACTCCTCGTGCGGGCCGAAGGACGGCTGGCGACGCAGGGGGTGCGTGTTGTCGCTCTTGCTGTGGCTGTGGCTGCTGTGGCTGCTTGCTGCCCCCGGCGCGTCGTGCAGCAGGGAGGATAGGTCCGATGTCGATAGGCTCCCTTTTGTCCGCAGCGTGGCTATGCTCCGCTGCTCGAGGATCGGTGCTAGTTCCGTTCCGTAGCCGTACAGAAACGGCGTCTCGAGACGCGAGAGAGGGGACTCTGACTCGAGGTCGATGTCGATTGGCGATCGGAGCGGCGTCACGGGTCGGCCTGGTGTTTGGTAGGGTGACTTGGCGAGGTCGCTGGTGGACAGCCAGGCTGCGTCGCAGACGGACTCGTGCGTGCTCGGTGGCCCTTCGGACGAGTCCTTGTGCTCCCAGTTTGTTGTCATGACTGCTGCCGTGTCGATGTCGATGTTGGCTCGGTTGGATAGGGGCGACCTGGTCTGCAGTGACCGGTCGCCGTTCTGGGGCGTGGTAATGGGACTGGTGTCCATGATGGTATTCTGAACTGGTTGTGAATGATCAATATCCTTTGTTTCGAGATGTATACGGTTCGGTTAATCTGTTGTATGTATGGTCCGAGGTGTAGGAGATGTGGGCAATCGGACGATTATGAAAGGACGTATTAGATGGTTAGTTCTAGGGAAGACTGGCTGCTAGTTTCCAAAGTCTACCTGGATAGAGTGTTTATACTTCCATATATAAGAGATGATGATGACAACCTCAGTCGCTGCTTCCCATAGAGCCTTAGTTTTTGCCCAACTCCTTCCAACATCCCCATCTGCTCATGAGACTAGGGAATTGGTGATGTTGTGCCTTCCAGGTGAGCTGGCTAGGTACATCGTATTAACAAATTTGTGTAAACCATAACCCAATTGACCATCATTAGGAAATCTCCGATTTATTAGGCTGTAGAAGGTTGAACTAGGAAACAATCCAGTATGGAGGGACTAGATAGACTCCCTATTCACATTTACATTTGCAATAGGCCCTAACAACACCCTTAAGAGCGCTCACTTCACTCTGACTATAGACTACGAGTCTGTCTACGTAGGTAACATAACTCCATAGATGTATAGCTAAGGCTGTCAAACAGTTAGTACCAGCATCAGCAGCAGACCCCATCCTGGTAATTATGGCGACGACGCGTTGTCCTTTTCGCGGTCGTTGAATATTATAATTATCATGTTTTATGGAGGACTGTTAATTAAGAGCTACACCATCATGGCGTGCTCACCCATGATTCTCATTCTATCGATGTGCCTAAGTGTACAGTTCGTGTTCCTCAGAGCTCGGTGCTAGCCTGGAGACCTTCCGCTGCCAGCGCTTTCTGGTAGTCGCCTATAGCTTTATCTAGAGTGCGGATTATGGGCTTCATGAGTGTCTCTACGGCCTGTCTCCCACCACGGATTGACTTAGGATTGAACTTAACCTTCTTCTTCGTTCTCTCGTAGATTTGCACGATTTCTTCTTTTCGCTTCTTGATCTGCTCATCCCGTGCTTTCTCTGCTTCCAAGGCCACTTGTTCAATACGGTCTTTTGACCTTTTTTAAGGCTTCTGCTAGGTAGCCAAGCTCGGCTGCTCGCTCCGGGTCGCCTGACAGGAATGCAGCCCAGAATTGACGCAAAAACTCCATTGTCGTTGCGTGGGTTAGGGTGCAGTTGGAGGCGACTTCTGCCGGTAAGCCCATCGGCGTCGTGTCGTCGGACCCATGGCTATCGAGTTGTGCCCGCCTCTGCCGCATGCTGTCGAGGATCTGCTTCTGTGCAGCTTTGCGTGACTCTCGCGATCCGACGTGTGGTTGTGGCTTTTCTTCGTCGTCGCTTTCGCTGCCATCGTCGATGCCGAGTGAGGAATGGATATTAACACCCCCGGCGCCATCATGGGTGAGGTCCCTAAGACTCGTCTGCATGTATTTGAGGACCTCGCTAGGATCTTGCTGAGCAAATATAGTAGCCGTCTTAGATGTATCACCAGCTTTGCTAGAGAAAAACCTGCTCTGCTCCCGTATGTTGAGCGTAATGCGGTGGTCCTCGGCGTCACCTTGCAAGTCCCGCAGAGTAAGCTCCTGATAAGTATCATCGTCTACTTGTGTTGAATTTTCGGGGTCATTGTCAGCAGGTCGAACATTGGCTAGTAGCTTTCCACTTAGACTATTCAGCGTTTGTATGATCGGTACATCAGTCCTACCCCTGGGTCGCATCTCGATATCTTTCCGATTGCCGCTCTTGAAACCGCCCTGATTCTCCTCGTTACCCTCGACATTGATGATATGTGGGACGTGCTGCGCTAAGAGTTTGCTCGAGAAGGCCGTGATATCTTCGTATTCGTCATATTTATCGAATATCTTGTCGGGCATCTCCAGTCCAGTGGGACGCTCGCCTCTTAATTTCTTAGACAGCTTGCTGAGAAAGAACCTCTCCCAGAATTCATTCTGGTTGAGGGGAGGCACGTTTTCATTGAATATACGCTTAAGGAGGGGGTGTTGGCTCATTATAGCCGAAATCTGCTCCTGGGTCACTTTTATCTTTAGTTCGCTTTGCTTTGAAGGATCTTCATTCGGTACTAAGACGGGCTTAACCTGGGCCAACACGTTGTATGGACCCCTCTTCTGACTCGACTCGATGGCATGGGCCCGAAGCAAGTTGATTCTTGCAGACCAGAAATGGGTGTTAAAATTAGTATCAGACATCGAGTCGGGCTTCATCTTACGGCCTTCCATATACATCTGAGACAGGTTTCGATCAGCTTTGAGAAGAGACTGCTGCAGTGCGATATCACCCTTTAGAGCATCGTCATCGAAAAGTCGCGCTGCCGTGGGTTTGGAGTTGGCAGTGTTGGCAAAGGCCATGGCAGCCGAGCCACCACCTCCAGCTCCCACTGGTGTTGCCACACCCGAGGAGGGCTTTGGAAGGGTGGGATCATTGCTTTTAGCGTCTGCCAGTAGTCTCGACAGCATGTTCTTGATAACATTTGCCTCGGCTCTTGGATCCGAGGGCGAATTGAAGTGGAAGAGGTACGGCACAGGTTCGGCGCTTTCTGCACTTTTTTCAAATATCTTCAGCATGACCTTAGCAGCCGTGTCTGGGGTTTGTTGGAGATCTCGGTGTATCAGTTAGTGGGCAGCCTTTGATCGATGTGCAGCAAGAACTTACTAGTTATGTTAGAAATAGATAGAGATAAAGCGGGAGGTCCTGCGGCGGCAGAGTTGGGTGTCCATATCACTGTCTTCTGGTCGGGTGTGAGGGTGAGAACGCCATCCTTCTTCTTGTAGGCTGTGACGCCAGTGGGGATAGCCATGGCGCAAAATGAAAGGCGTGAATGTTAAGATCTACAAATACAAGACCGAGCGACCCTACGTAAATGTAGGGAATGAAGATCTGGCTAGTTCTCCGGTATGAATTTATGAGAGTAGCTCATCTACGTTCGATGAGTCGGTCGCCAGTGCGGCCAACGAGCCCAGGTAATTATTAGGAAGCCCGGAGCTCTATAGTACGAGGCAGATACAGATGTAGATGGATGTAGATGTAAGGGTGCACAAGTTGTTGATACGCCACGACGAGTGCTTCCACCGCACTTGATCCGCCTTTAAACATGCAGTATTGTCGCCGGGTTGGTTATGGTGTATGCGTTTGCAGAAAATTATGTCGAGTTCATGGTTCATGAAAGGGATCATGAAGCTTTGGGTAAGCTTTAAGCTTTGATCAACACCAAATGTTGAGAGCGATAGAACGGCTGAGCCATAAGGCAAAGTCCAAAGCCCCACTTTCCATTTATGGTAGTGTGGCTCAAATCATTGATGACATCTATGATTGGAGCACATACCTCTACAGTACTGTACAGTGCCTAAGGCGGGTAAGTTTACTCTATGTTGCCCCACTCTCCCTTCCTCATGTCTAATTATAACGTCATGGGAAATGCCTTATTGACAGTGGGCAGTAAGTACCTGGCTCGTTTCACTGTGTAACTCGACAGCTACCTATATGTAAGTACTAAAACCTGGAGTGCGTGAAAATCCATCAACCCCTTGAGAGAACATTCATGCCCGGGATTGGCGTGCCCGATGATGCGTGTCCAATATGATGTGTCGCTCTTGCGTATGTATGTATGTATGTATGTATATAGAGTGAGGTACTTACTACCTTGGGTACATATTGTGTGCCGGGCTAAGCTTGGTCATTCGTGCAGACGGCCTTAGTGTGCCCAGGTCAGATGGCACCTGCCACATTATGGACCGTAAAAAAGCGCAAATGCTTCATTGCATAAATACGGGTTGGGTGCGACTCCCGAGGTCATGCAAATGGCGGCGAGATCCGGGGAAATGGGCCGAATCAGAGCCGTTTTCTGGTGCTTTTCTGCGTCTTAGCCGCGCAAGTTTCCCGTAAAGGCAGCCGGGATTTTAGCCGGTAGTTACAACGTTGGAACCTCCTTGTCGCTGGAGGGCTGGTTGCATTATGCGTGGTTTCTGTGCAAAGGTATACCGGTTACAAGAGCACAGTATGCTGGTTTATAGCATATTCGGGAACCCCGGCCCCAGGCGCCCCCACCTGACGCTAAATGGCTGCTTGGAGCTACGCAACGGGCAAGTGACGACCAGCCCGAGGGTAGTAAGTTAGTAACCTTGGAAGTAGCTGCATGGAGTTTGGCGTCCGTCATCACTGCCTCCATCTTGTACTAATTTTCTACTCGTCGTGGCTTCTGCCATTTCTTGCCTTCTCTCGCTACACTATCTACCTTAGATTCCTAATAACCCTCACCAAAGAAAGACTTACTCCGCCACTCCTTTGTCTCCTATGGCAGCGAGCCTGACGCAGCTCTGAGTGGCCGGTGTAATTATCTTATCATATTGTTGTGTATATTTCTTGTTTTTAAGCGCTGATCCATCACCAGCCATAATAATTCCACGCCTCCGAGCCGTCCTGTGTTCATCCTAGGTCATCGAAGCATCAGCCTGGCGCCATGCTGCGAACCTCGTTGCGAACATCGGGCGCCCAGCTCCTGAGAGCTGGCACCCGAACCACCACCACCACGACGCGATGCGCCGCCCAGTGCCCTCGGTCCTACTCCGTCGCCGCCGCTCGCCGTCCCTTGGCCCTCACCTCACAGAGACGACATGCCTCGACCCAGTCGTCGTCGCCGTCGCCCAACGACAACTTCCTGTCCGGCAGCACCGCCAACTACATCGATGAGATGTACCTGCAGTGGAGGCAGGACCCAGAGAGCGTGCACGTGTCGTGGCAGGTCTACTTTCGGAACATGGAGTCTGGCGACATGCCCATCGAGCAAGCCTTCACTCCGCCTCCCACCATCATGCCTCAGGCTACTGGCGGCGTGGGCCCTACGCTCGGCATGGCAGCCGGTAACGGTGCCGATGTCACAAACCATCTCAAGGTTCAGCTGCTGGTGCGCGCATACCAGGCTCGCGGCCACCACAAGGCCGATATCGATCCCCTTCGTATACGCAACGAGCAGCAAGGTTTCACTAACATTAAACCCAAAGAGCTGACCCTCGAGCATTATCAATTCACCGAGAAGGACCTCGATCAAGAGTTTAGCCTGGGTCCCGGCATCCTTCCGCGCTTCAAGCGGGAGGGCCGAGAAAAGATGACGCTGCGCGATATCATCTCTACCTGCGAGCAGATCTACTGCGGTTCGTATGGTGTCGAATTCATCCACATCCCTGACCGAGCCAAGTGCGATTGGCTGAGAGAACGTGTCGAGGTTCCTCAACCCTTCAAGTACACTTTCGACGAGAAGCGCCGAATTCTTGATCGTCTTATTTGGAGCTCAAGCTTCGAGTCATTCTTGGCCACTAAATACCCCAACGACAAGCGGTTTGGCCTGGAAGGTTGCGAAACACTGGTTCCCGGAATGAAAGCTCTCATTGACCGCAGTGTCGATTATGGTGTGAAGGACATTGTCATTGGTATGCCTCACCGTGGCCGACTTAACGTTTTGAGTAATGTCGTGCGCAAGTCCAATGCCTCTATTTTTAGTGAATTTGCTGGTACTGCTGGTGCTGAGGATGAGGGATCGGGAGATGTCAAATACCATCTCGGTATGAACTTTGAACGCCCGACGCCATCTGGAAAGCGCGTCCAGCTCTCTCTCGTTGCCAATCCCTCGCATTTGGAAGCCGAGGACCCCGTCGTGCTTGGAAAGACCCGTGCTATCCAGCACTACAACAATGATGAGAAGACACACCGAACCGCGATGAGCGTACTTCTCCACGGTGATGCTGCTTTTGCTGCACAGGGTGTTGTTTATGAATGCATGGGCTTCCACTCATTGCCCGCTTTCTCAACAGGTGGAACCGTCCACCTGGTCGTGAACAACCAGATTGGGTTCACAACTGACCCCCGGTTTGCCCGTTCTACTGCATACTGCACAGATATTGCCAAAGCCATTGATGCCCCTGTGTTCCACGTCAATGCCGACGATGTTGAGGCCGTCAACTTCGTTTGCCAGCTTGCTGCCGACTGGCGCGCCGAATTCCAGTCCGATGTCGTCATCGATCTAATCTGCTACCGGAAGCACGGCCACAACGAGACCGATCAGCCCTCATTTACGCAACCGTTGATGTACAAGCGTATTGCTGCCCAGGATCCGCAGATCAAGATCTATATCGACAAGCTTCTGAAAGATGGCACATTTACCAAGGAGGACATCGAGGAACACAAACAATGGGTTTGGGGGATGCTAGAGGACAGCTTCGCCAAAAGCAAGGACTACCAACCCAGCTCTAAGGAGTGGACCACTTCTGCCTGGAACGGATTCAAGTCGCCGAAGGAGTTGGCTTCAGAGGTCCTGCCTCACATGCCTACCAACGTCGAGAAGAAGACTCTAGAGCATATCGGAGAGGTCATTGGCTCCGCTCCCGAGGACTTCAACGTCCACCGCAACCTAAAGCGTATCCTTCAGAACAGGACCAAATCAGTTATTGAGGGCAAGAACATCGATTGGTCTACTGCCGAGGCTCTTGCCATTGGTTCCCTCGTCACTGAGGGCCACCACGTTCGTATCTCTGGCCAGGACGTGGAGCGTGGTACCTTCTCTCAACGTCACGCCGTATTCCACGACCAGGATAACGAAGAGACTTACACGCCTCTCCAGCATATCAGCAAGGACCAAGGCAAATTCGTCATCTCGAATTCGTCGCTCAGCGAATTCGGCGCTCTTGGATTTGAGTACGGCTATTCACTATCCTCCCCGAACGCCTTGGTCATGTGGGAGGCCCAGTTTGGTGACTTTGCCAACAACGCGCAATGTATCGTTGACCAGTTCCTCGCCTCCGGCGAAGCGAAGTGGATGCAGCGAACCGGTCTCGTCATGTCCCTGCCGCATGGTTACGATGGCCAAGGTCCAGAACACTCTTCGGGCCGTATGGAACGTTATCTTCAGCTTTGTAACGAAGATCCTCGTATCTTCCCATCCCAAGAGAAGCTTGACCGCCAACACCAAGACTGCAATATGCAGATTGTTTACATGACCACACCCGCTAATCTGTTCCATGTCCTTCGTCGGCAAATGCACCGGCAGTTCCGCAAGCGTAACGTTGCCCCCCCGCCCCCCCCCTCCAAAAAAAAGAAGAGAAAGAAAAAAAAATCCTTTAGCTTGTTCACTAATAGTTCTATAGCTCTCGTGATATTCTTCTCGAAATCCCTACTCCGTCATCCTCTCGCTCGCTCCAACATCGAAGATTTTTCCGGGCCTAACGCCCACTTCCAGTGGATCATTCCTGACGCTGAGCACGAGACTGGAAGCATCAAATCCCCCGAGGAGATTGATCGCGTCATCCTCTGCACTGGCCAGGTGTACGCTGCCTTGCACAAGTACCGTACCGACAACAACATTGACAATGTTGCTTTCACGCGTATTGAGCAGCTTCATCCCTTCCCGTATGAGCAGCTTAAGGAAAATCTAGACCAGTACAAGAATGCCAAGACGATCGTCTGGTGCCAAGAAGAGCCTTTGAATGCGGGTGCCTGGAGCTTCACGCAACCACGTATCGAGACTCTGCTAAACCAGACCCAGTATCACGATCGCAAGCACGTCATGTATGCTGGCCGTAACCCATCCGCTTCAGTAGCAACCGGTATGAAGAACATCCATAAGAAGGAGGAGGAAGAACTATTAGAACGGGCCTTCTCTGTTACGCAGGAGAAGCTGAAAGGCGAGTAAATTAAGAACAGGGTAAAAGGGCATAATCACGGCGATGGTGCGTTCATAAGTATTGCATTGCTGTATTTTATCTTTTGTATAACGCGGCCTCGATCATCATGATATGCGAGGCAACATAGAGGTGCGAAGACTGCTTAACGTCTTGAAGTCAATGCATACCTTTTTAAACATTCAATTACTTTTAGTATCAAAATACCCATGCGTCAAGACTGTGCAGAGTTTATCCGCGTATAACTTGCAGGGTAGAAACAGGTAACGTTATATTAGTCCTAAGCCCCCTTGAATGTATTCATCCTCCTTCCGAACAGAGGAGATGCAATAGTAGTACAGTGCCATAAGTTCACTTATACGGAGGGTTCTTGGCTACCTAGTTGCATGCTATTTGACTTCGTTGATAATTGTTCGCAGAGACTACCGATATTCAATATCCGCATGGGAGTATACACAGTGGACCAGCTACCCAGAAACAGGCATCAACGAACTTGCTTGCTGCAGTTCGTATCGTAGACGTTAGCATATTGTTAGTGTGCAGCAAGTAAGTAACGTACAGCACACCATGTTAAGGGGACGTTTCCTGGGACGGAAGCTGGTTTGGAGAGAAATGTAGTTTTCACTCCCTAAAGGATTATAACTAAGGTATAGGTAAACGAATTCGACTCACGTATCATGCGTCAGGCGGGTGACTTTAAGTTATTAAGTTGTGGGGGAAGCGGGGGAATACGAGAAATTGAGATATATATGATGATGTGTAATTACGTAGGTAGGAAAAGATGCTGTGCGGGATATATGTTATGAACCCGTATCACGAGACTGTGCGATACGAATTCTAGAGTTAGCTCATGGAATAGATAGTATTTTTACATCGTTCGATAGCACCTAAGGTGAGTAGTGCATCGGCATAAGGAAATGTTGCCGAGCACTTTCTCGCAGAAACATATTGTAGCATTGAAAAATTTGGTACGGATCAATCCTGGTCTCCTCAAAAAACGGCAGGATTGCTCCTTCTTGTTGCAAGTAATCAGGTCGAATTGAAAATGCGAGGGTATAACTCCATCAGTCTCTCTATATACTTTTTCAGTTCTAATGTAATAATAATTCACCCCTCGTAGTTTTACCTAAGGATATTCTGAGCCATTTCGTCCGCCAACCGCCTCATATAGAATGACTGAACATCTCTTGGTAGTTTTCGAAACGAATTCGTGATACGTGCGACATCTACACGACCCTTTTCGTAAGCCGCGATGTCGCGGTTCCCGTACACGTCTCTTCCGCTGGAATATCCCGTTTCGAGATTCCGAAAGAAGACGTTGACGGCAACGCCGAGGTCGGTCAACGGCGCCGTGGAGTGTAGCCATAGAGGTGGTAGGAAAAGAACATCGCCTGGTCCTAGTGTTGCTTCGTGAGGATGTGTCAGGGCCAGAGCGGGTGTTTCGAGCCCTGAGAAAACATCGATGCTCGAGCTCGATGCTCCTGGCGCAAATGAGAGATGGCTCACGTCGTCCGGTGGGAACAGGAGTAGTTTCTTGGATCCTGCTATTTGGCAATACACGTTTGCCATGACTGGACGTAGGTAGTTGGTTAGTCGGATAGACGACATTATCCTAGAATAGTTAGGTGTCTTACCGTCATAGTGCAACCACATGTTCACCCGGCCTGAAATCCGCAATACGGAACTATGTTCGTTCCGCTTGACGAAAGAGAGCTCTGGAGGTAGTTTGAAATCGCTGGCAATAGCAGGGAAATCGGCTTCGATATTGGCTGGGTGGTCGGATGGATGCTCCTGAGACAGTGCACGTAAATATTGTTTCCCACCTTTCTCGACTTCCTCCATGAATGATGTGAAGTGTTTGGTGGCATAGCTAAAGTTCTTAGCGTTGAAATCCATAATTAAGCTCGAAGCCTCGTGGACTACGACCTAGCACATTAGATTAGCTAGGCCACTATACGACCTATGTTGCGATACTCACTTTTCTTTGCGGACCGACGTTTTCGGTTAGGTACACTCCAGTCCATTTCTGGATACATGTGCCGAGATCACTCCCTTCGATTATGGTTGGCTTTCCAGCTCTAAGGATCTTTTCGAAGTCATCCTCCGTGTTGACACAAATCCTAGGTATGCCTGATATTGTGGCGCGTTGTGGTCTAAGATCGCCGTCACAGAAGTTTTTAGCGCGCTGTGACTGGTCTATGACTTCGATTAATTTTTGGAATCTTAATGGGCCTCGCGATGTAGTCGATGGTGAATCACCAAGGAGTGTTCCTAGATTGACAGCATAACAGCCTTCGTTCCAGTATGTCCCCATTGAGAAACACTTCGGCGCCAAGAGTTAGTAAATAATTCGCTAGGCAATGCTTGCACGGATTCAGGCAGTATATAGAGCCTCCGAGACATGAAACCAGATTGAATTCACAGTCCAAGTGAGGAACGAGGGGGCCTCTGAAATCACTTACTGTAGCTCCGCCACCCATGACCACCAATTGGTGATCGGCCAAAGAGACTGACGTGCCCACCAACAGAGGGCGGGGGAGTACCGACGATTTATCAAAGCTAGCTATAGAGCAGCATGAAATAATCTGTAACCCTGAATCCGAAGTGTTGATCACAATAACCTCGTCAACTCGAGGCACGATACCATCGTGCTGAATGCCACCCACGACCATGATACGCTTGTCTTCAAGGAGAAGAGCAGCAGCGCCAAAACGGCATATTAAAAATTCGGTATCCGTTGAGGCTTCTATAGGTTTAAATGAGATTGTCGGGCTGCCATCTATTGAGAGTTTCAGGCTCCATCGAAGAAGCTGGCGAGCGACGGTACCATCCTCCAGTAGCCCACCCGCTAAGATGCCTTCGAAATGCATGGTAGGGGGTTCCGAATTGTCATCGACGAGACGAGATTCCCTATAGCTAACAAGCGTGGCCCCGAATACCGGCCGATACGCTGGCCCAGATATACTGCACTCCGTCCAGCCAGAACCAGGTCGGTGTATAAGGCATCCGGCGAAGACCGTCGAAGAGTTGACTCTGCCTCCTATTAAAATGGACATTTTGGATCGTCCGAGTTGTGCCATCCCGTGTCGGTATAACGGTATTGGGAGATCGTCTGTACGCGACCACTTGTTTTGTTCTGTGCTGAAATGCCAGCAATCTCGCAGTGCTGATGTTGGAGATGCCCTCCCCCCCCACCAGAAGACTTCCAAAGCTACCCAGGTCCACGATACTGTGGCAGACTCGACTACTAGGTCCAACAGAACAGATTCTTATTCCTGGAGCTAACGATTCGAAAGAATAGAGGTCGCATGATTTAAGGCGAATATTTGTCCCGAGCCCAAAGGTGTTAATAAATACTGTTTCACCTAGTTCGTTTCGTGTTTGTAATGTGGCCCCGAATCTTCTCTTGCCTTGAACACCCAAATAACCATGAAAGAGAGACTTAAGGGCCAGTGACTGAGGTCGACATTTTGCAACGTCGACATCGCTTTTGGCAGATTCAGCGTTATGAGCAAAGTTTCTGGCGATAACTACGCAATAGTGGCTTGCGAAGAGGGCGAATTCTTCCCATTCGTCAAATGGCTCTACGAGGTCCAATTCTCGTCTTTTCGAGGCCGAAATCCATTCATCGTCAGTCCATATTTGCCAGAGGCTGACTGCTTGCACTTGCGACCAACCCAGACTTGAGAAACGGTGATTCTGGGCTTCAAGGTGAGGGTATTCGAAGACTGATTTCAATGGCGTCTTCAGCTTCTCAAAATGACTGAGCATCGTTTTTGCAAACGGATGGTTTGGGCCGTCTGGAAGTATCTGCTCGAGTAGGCAGAATTCAGCTGAGAAGGGTCATCAGAATATCTTTGAAACTGAGAAAATGCATATAAAAGACTAAGTACATACCTTGGCTGAGGGAACTTGCCCATTTGATGACCCCATCAGCACCCAGAGTCTATTCGGAAGTAGAGAGTCAGTGATTTTCACCGCAGAAAATGCCTTCAGTGACTTCGATAACATATACGAATTACGTCACGGAAGCTCCTAGACAGATGGTGCTTTAAGGACACGGGAAAAGGGGGACGAAGCACTCGGAGGCCTTACCTCCATGTAGGTAATAGAAACTTCAGCAACAAACATGAAAATGCATTCAGAAGGGTCCAAGCATTTAGAGAAGGCCTTCTCTATATCGGCGGTATTGCGTAAGTCACACCCAATTTGGGAATACATGTCGCTATTGAGTAGGACATGTTCACTAGCATCCGTATGCAAAGGCTCAAAGACAGAACTTAGCTCTGGGGTATTCAAGACGATGGTACGCTTCTTAGACATGAGATCAGGGAAATCTATATCGATGAATTTGGCGCGATGACAGGCGTCAGGGTATCTGGTCATGCATTGCCAGGGCAGCACGTCAGACATCAGCTAGCGTCAGAAAGCATGGTGAAAGAGAAGGAGAGACACTCACCTCCCACAGCCCAGGTTGACAACAACTTTAGTCTTGTGGCCGGGGCGCTCGAGAAAGCGACGCACGGCAGCGTCGATGACATGCAGGCGGATGTGGTAGCCTCTGTTTATAAGCGGCGCACGACGCTGGAACTTCTTGACGAAGTAGCGAAAGTAGTGAGGCTCGTCTGGGTAGTATATTCGTTCGACACTTCGCTTAGACACAATGCTACTGCTGTTTGTTTGCATGACTAGCTCATCTTGAGCTCTCTCCTTTAGAGAGCGGACAGGCGCTGGTCCGGCCATTGCGAGGTAACTGGGCAGCAGGAATGAGCATGTATTTATTTATTTGGACTATCGTCGTCGTTGATGAGAACGAGCGAGCAGGATATACAATGATGGTAATCTCATGTATGATTTGCTTCGAGACTGACTGACTTACCTACCTTCGATGTTGTTGTAGGTAGCCCTATGAGATGCCTAAAAACTAAAAAATCATTATAGGGGAACAGGAGGGGCTTATACTGTGCAGTCTGGAAGTAGGTACCTAGTACAGAGTACTGCGTCAATATTTCCCTTCTTGGTCAAATGTCGAGTATTTAAGTGGTTGATTAGGTATGTAGGTACTACATATAGATTACCTACAAACACTAATATTCAAGTATATAATCAAATTTCCTGCTACCTAACATCAGGTATTGTTCACTGCACCATCACAGTACCTATTTCGACAATATCTTTTTCCTCGTGAACTGGTGGGATGCCTATCCAGTCCATACTTCGGTAGACTAACCTTAGAATATTTAGTGTAGATAATACCTGGTCTATCTAGGCTTAAATAGGTTAGGCGATGTACTTAGACAGCTGGGTCATTGCTCAAGCTACCTACTCCGTACAGTACCGCTAGCGATCACTGCCCTTACCACATGTACCTACCCCACCCTTCTCTTACGAATCCGCGCGCATTTACTGTGCGCAAACGGATTGGGCCTAGCGTATACGCCGCTTTTGCTCAGGCAGCTCGCTCGGCCCACCCTATTCTTATTCTTAGTCAGGCGGCTGAACAATACTAGGTAGCTGAGCATTTATACAAATTTTATACAAAACGTCATTTAGAACTCGAACGGTTCTTATTTAAAATATATTGGTTAAGTAATGATGACAATCAGGTTTTTTCCCTTACGCTTCAAGCATGGGGCATGTTTATTTAGGTAGATGTAGTATGAGGAGTGAATTGTTGGAGAGGTTGTCAATTGGTAGCATACAAAAAGTATTAACATAAAGTCCATTTATCTCTTCTTGTTTTTGTTTTATTTTTAATAGAAGACGGGATTAAGAGTATTAAGTAGTTGCTCCCTTGGTCTAGGTGATAAAACGGAGTGAAAAGAATAAAAGTAAGAACTGTTAAGAAGAACTAAGTACAAGGGCTAGGTCAAGTCTTTATATACGGTAGGTAGAGATATAGGCATAGGTACATCTAAGCTCAGGCTCGCCCCAGGCTAAAAGCGGCGTGCCAAGGTTGGCATCCCGAGGTACCTCACCTATGTTACCTATTTACAACGGAGGAATCTTGATGACGAGCATCACCACGTGCGTCTGAGCCTTCATCCAGCCGCCTCGCATTCCTCTCGACAGCCATTTCGTTTTCGCCATCTCTCTTTCCCCCGCCATCGACACACAAACACAAACAACCTGCTAACAAATGCGCCGCTGTTGAAGTCTTCTCCTCGTCTGGCTTCCGACGGCGGCAGGACACCATCCGCTCATACCCGCCTGTATCCAGCATCTGCCATACGAGCAGCCACCCAGGGCAGCGCAATACGACATACTCGACAACAGCCGCGAGTGGGCACACCGTATCATCCATATCTATTATAATCCCGTGGCAATACACGCCGGCACAGCGCAGACGCCATGGCGAACACGGCGCTCAATTTCGTCACCTTCAACCAGGACCACAGCTGCTTGGCTGTCGGTATGTCGGCCCCCCTCTTCTCTACCTCTGCCTGTCCCTCTCCTTTTATCTCCCTCTCTCCTCTGCCTCTTCCAGACACACACTCTCTCCCCTCTCACTATCGCCTGGCATCTATCATTCTCTCTACACTTATCTCTGCTCAGCTCATAACACTTACTTACGAAACCAAATAGGCACCTCCAAGGGTTTCCGCATCTACCACACCGACCCGTTCTCCAAGATATTTAGCAGCAATGATGGCAACATCTCCATCATCGAGATGCTCTTCTCGACTTCCCTCGTCGCCCTCATCCTCTCCCCTCGCCACTTGATCATCCAGAACACGAAGCGCGGTTCCGTTATCTGCGAGCTAAGCTTCCCCTCCGCCGTTCTCGCCGTCCGCCTGAATCGCAAACGCCTCTGTGTCGTTCTCGAGGACAGCATATATCTCTACGACATTGCCAACATGTCCCTCTTGCAGCGTATCGACACCTCTCCTAATCCGGGCGCATTTGTGCTCTTTCGCCTTCTTCCGAGAATTGCTATTTTGCATATCCTCTCCCGAAGCCCCGTGACGATACAGGCGAAAAGCGCCCACGCCATGCACCTCCTGCCTCTCTCTCATATGCGCCGGTGACCTCCGGTGATGTCCTCATCTTTGATACGCTAACGCTTAAGGTCATTAATGTCGTGGAGGCTCACCGTACGCCTCTGTCGTGTATTGCACTCAACAATGACGGAACCTTGCTCGCCACGGCAAGCGAGACGGGAACTATCATCCGAGTTTTCTCGATACCCACGGGTCAGAAGCTCTACCAATTCCGCCGCGGCACCTATCCTAGTACCATTTACAGCATGTCTTTCAACATGGCCAGCTCCCTTCTCTGTGTCTCGTCGACATCCGATACTGTTCACATCTTCCGCCTCCAGCAACCGGGCCCGAGTGCCAACAATTCCACATCGGACGCTCAGACACCCGGATCACCTCGTGCTGATAGACGGTCGCGGGGGCGCAGCGTCGATAGTGGAAACGATTCCCCCAGCAGCGTGCACGACTCCCCTCATAGCGAGAGTGCAGACCTAATAGCCCCGACAGCGAGCAGTCCGTCCACTAATAGAAAACCGAGCGGCTCCATCAGCAGTATATTACGTCGATCCTCGCAGATTATGGGTCGCAGTGTAGCCGGAGTAGTGGGCAACTACCTGCCACAGACGGTCACCGAGATGTGGGAGCCATTGCGTGATTTTGCTTACATCAAGATCCCAAAGAGTGCAGCGTCAGGGCGTCAAGGCGCAGCAGTGACCAATCAACAATTACGTAGCGTTGTAGCTATGAGTAGTAGCAGTCCTCAAGTTATGGTAGTAACGAGCGACGGCGGTTTTTATGTCTTCAACATTGACATGGAGCATGGCGGCGAAGGTTACCTGGTCAAGCGGTTTTCGTGAGTCTTTTGCATCAACACATCGGTTGCGAGCACAAGCTAACTCTCGCGGCAGTGTTCTGGATAGTGATGACAACCTAGACGCTTCGAATTCCGCATCGTAGGTATTTGTGAAGCGAAAGCCCCGTCAGAACAAATAAAAGTTACAACGCGATCGAGAGGAACGTTTATGTTGTCGTCACGCTAGAGATATCAATGCATCGAGAGGGACGTTCCTTGTGAAACAGCAGCCATCTGGGACAAGGGGGTAAAAGGGATTAGGGGAAGCAGTGCATAGCTAAGGGCGTTCTGTGTATCCAATCTTGGGGACTTCGTGTCTCTTTTTTTCTCCGTTCTTTGCCGTTCTTTGCCAATTTCCCTGTTTTCAACACATCTTTACGAATTCGAGGATATCCTTGGGCAATTCAGTGCGGGGTTTGAAAGCATCAGCGTTGGGCGTTCTACAGTATTAATTTGAATTTGGGTCTCTTCTTTTTTTCGGGCTGGCAAAATTCCCCTTACTAGGTACTTACCTACTTATCTATTTACAATGTAAGGCTAGGGTGCTAAGGAATATGCAGCGCTTGACTTGTTATAAGTCGAGATATATGCACCGTTCTACCCGAGTGAATCCGCTTTGGGTTGATATAGTTGTGTATGACCAGAGAATCCTAATCTAAGGCAAAAAAACAGACAACATAAAGTTTAGCGTCATAACACATAACACAAGAGAAGGTGTGACGTTAGTAGGTGGAATAGTACCAGGCCATAATTTATCTATTCATTCGTCTGTGTATGTACCAAATCAACTTTGTGTGTCTGTGTGCTGCTATCCAACAACATAGGTACATACATACCCCAAATCCCTCAAACAGCGAAAATGATCCTGAAAAATGCAAGGCGCCAAACGCACTAAAATCTGAACAAAAACCAAAAAACAGACCTAGAACGAACAAGAGAGCTCTAGCTCGGTGAACCCGACGCTGCTGATAGTTAACTGCTGGTGGGGGGGGTATCATGGCCGGTAAGGTAAGGTAAGGTAAGTAAGATGAAGGTGTAAAGTCAATCAATGTTCATTCCGTGCGTGTCCCTGGTATCATATCATATCATGCCCGTTTTTTGCTTTTCGTATTATTAGGGATTTGTCGATTATCAATCGGATGGCTGCAAGGTATCGTAAAATGATAACAGCAGCTTGTTGTGTTGTAACTCGGTTCGTTAATTCGTATATGTCGGTAGCTCGAACTGCTGGTCGATCTTCTCCTGTCACGGAGAGATACAGACATGGCTGTGCCGAGAACCCCGCATCCAACCCCCCGGCCGCCGAGAGTTTTCTCCCTCGACGAGGATATCTAAGATGCGTGGGTGCTGGCCAGGTCGACTTATGCGTCTCATCCGTGCAAGCATATCCTACAACACCAGTTCTTCCGAGTCGTCAGCCACTAGCTCATAGCCATTGAAGTCGCAGAGTAAGTGGTTGAGGTTTATCTAGCGTAAGGCCTGTTCATAAGAGCGATCTCTCTGGCAATCTCACCCCATTCGAGTTCGCGGCCGGCTCTCTCGAGTTCTGACGCAGGGTCGTCCCGCTGGCGCGTCTGTAGTAGCTCCTCCCACTTAAGCAGCTCATAAGCAAATCTCAGGTGTGGCTGAATAATGACGTTCAGCCGCCGGGCCCGCACGAAGCAATAAGCTCGCGGAAAGGACATATTCAGTGACCGCATGACCTCGGCGATGCAGATCGTCGCACTGCGGGACACACCTACCCTGCAGTGGACTAAGGTTGCCGTCCCGTTCCGACGTCCGCGGTCTAGTTTAGTTTGGTCTTAGGTCAGCAAACGAGTTATCTCTATAGCCGAGAGAGTGGGCTGACATACCGATGAAATCTAAGCACTTTTCAAATTCGTCCGTCAATGGATCTATGCCGTTGTCCTGAACGCCTTGGATCACTAGTACGTTGTCTACTCCCCACGCCTCTAACTCGCCGTCCCGCCACATGGCTGTCTCGCCGACACTGAGAATCTGCGTGACCCCTAGCGCCTTTAGTAAGTCGGGGTTGTTGGCATGGCCGAGGTTTCCGAGGTACATGTAGTCTAAGATCCGGCTTGGCAAGGAGCCATCCAGTGACGCGAACCATTTCGGCTCGTTCTGGACCATAGCTGTGATCTCAGACAGGTCCTTGTTCACGCAAACGGGCGACTCGTGGAGAAGACGAGGCGCAATCGACGTGAGTAGAGACACATCGGTCGGGTATGCAAAGAAGTTGCGTTTCATAACGGTGTGTAGGTCGAGCCAGGCGTCTGCTACCGGTCGTCCGGTGCTATAACTGAAATAAGCGATGGCCAGCATAGTTGATTCTGTGTATCCATCGGCGCAGTGGATAAGGATTTTACGAGGCCAAAAGCCGTGTCTTTCTGGAGCAGGAGGTGCATCTGACATTTTGACATCGTCATCGAGGTCCGTTTCAGAGCGTGCAGGTAATGTACCGTGAGCAAGGTGCCAGATCCATTGACAGGTATCTAGTATGCCGTCGGCCTCGGCATGTGACCAGGTCGGGGCGGGAATGCTTCCGGACGACGGAAAGTCCAAGTCACGGTACTTGGCCCCGTCAGGTGCTTTCTCAGCAATGGCTTGCAGCGCCGCCGGGTTGAGTCGACCAAGGTCACTACACTCGATCAGAATGTCGAATTTCCTTTCTTCCTCGCTGCCAGGTTCAGGCGTGGGTCCTAGCCACACGTTCTTGGATATTTCGGATGCCTTCGTCATGGCGTACATCTCTGTCCTCTCTTGGTAGAAGAAATCCAGGACGGCACCAGTCAGTACTCCGGCCGAGTTGACGGCAACGACCTCACCGTACCTCTTCTCGAAATCTGCAAAGGGAGCCACACACATGAAGGTATTATACTCCGGGATCCTTGGCCCTTGAGCTCGATGTTTCTCGCGCCACCTAGCCTGTGCTGCGGCGATCTTCCAGCCAACTGTCCGAACTACTTGGGCATCCTCGCCATATACGATGATGTCAGAGGTGACGGCGGTTTTGGCGGCCTGTATGTGGAAGTTCCTCACAGAGAAACCTTCCCTGGGGTCCATCTCAATGAACTCGCCTTCTACGCCCGGCCGCATGAACTCCTGGGGAGAAATAGCCCCCTTGAGACGGGACTCGCAGAGGTTACCATTAGCCTTGACCAGAGTCAGGCCACGCAAGCAATATGGCGTCTTCCGCAATGCTCTCTTTTTCCTCGCTATAAAGAAGGCCTGCTGCATATGGTTACTGGGGTGCAATCCATGGAACCATGGGAAGACCTGGTTAGGGTCTGGTAAAGGTTGCTTGGCCGTTTGGTGGATTGCCGCAGCCACATCGTCAACGTCGATCTCATAGAGCGAGAGCGAGCCTAGCTTCAACCGAGGATATCGGTCGGGGGGGTGCAAGAAGGAAGAATGACGACGACTGTCGTGGTAGTGGTTGTTGTTGTTCTTGCTATGGTGGTTATCGTCTTCCTCTTCACGGCCAGGGGAGGGTGGGGGTGTGTTAGGTGTTTGCACGGAGGGCCGGTCCAGTTGGGCAAGAAGGTATGTGTTTGTTAGGGATGGGCATAGGACATGTTGTCGTCTGCTGGGTATCAATGGTGGCTTCGAGGGAGATAGGAGATGCGAGGTTGACTATGTCGGCGGAAGAGCGGTGTGCAGGAATTGGCCTGGGGAGAGCAATTGTCGCCATTGTGCATCTAATGACACGAAATCAGGTGGCTATCGGGTTAATATCTGGTCTAGAAGAACTACTGCGGCCTTACAGGGCACAGGTGGAAGCGTAATAAGTGAATGCTCGTAGTATTACAGTTTTGATAACATGGGAACATGTGTAACTAGACGAGACGAGACCTTCTGCTCGTCTAATTTCCACGTCGTTGTGATGCTCATCTACTGGGCCGCCTACTTGCAATAGGGAGATGTAGAGTCTAGATCTCGCGGTCGACTGCGGGAGGGATGTATGCTTCCTCGAGACTGGGGATAGCGGACGAGCTCAGGTGGGTGCTCATGAGGGCCTAACTGCCAGATTGCGGGGAAGATGGGCCACGGCGGAAGCATGGATGAGCGTGGGTGGAGTGGGCGACAGGGCTTTAGGCTCGACGCAGGCGATTGTCGCCAATGAAGCTTCGTTGCTGTCGATGCTCGCGGAGACTAAGCTCGTGACAAGGTGGGATCGGGCAGGGATGGTGAGACTTTGGTGGCGACACTAATAAATAGCTGCCGTTTGGTGTAGCCTGCCTGCAGAGCCAGGCCAGTTATAGGTATAGTATGTAGGCTCCCCCTGCGCGTGCACAAAGCAGCAGATAAAGATGGAATCTGGAAGCTGTTGGGCGAGGGAGCCAGGCAAGTCGTCTGATGTCTGGTGTCGAATGCCTGATACAAAGGAAAGGGGAAGGGAGAAGGGAGAAAGGGGAGCAGACGGCGGATAGAAAGAGAGAGAGGGGTTGAGGGCATACCTATGTAGAGAGACAGGTTGTTTACTTGTAGTATCCGGGTAACTGTAGTGTAGATAGGTAATAATAATAATAACAACAAGGAGTATAGCACGGACTCTCGTGTGCATGGGCAACATTGGCAGCGCTGGCTCATTGGCAGGCTGGAGTTGCAGCCTTATCGCAGCCCCTGCCAGCGCACAGTGGTGGCGGCAGATAAGACCAAGCGCTGGCGCTGGATTGGGCTCGTGGCGACACACCAGACAGACATCCATGATGCATTTGCATGCATCCCGTCTTCTGAAGCGTCCTTTCCAACCAGTCAAGCCCGGTCCGGGACCCAGGCAAGAGCCAGGGAGCCAATGAGATCATTGTGCATGCAGTCCGTTATGCGTGGTATTCAACTACCGCATTACCCGTGCAAATTCGTATCGTCCAGTCAGGGGTCAAATCCGGGGATCATAGGGGCGAAAGTTAGGCCCGAGCTTTTTTTTTTTTTTTTTTTTACGCACTGCCCCCGGATTTTGACCCCTGACAGGACGATACGAATTTGCACGGGTAATGCGGTAGCGCCCCCGACCGTACCAAGTATAGCCCAATGCTGTCATACTTGTATCCAAGAGGCGTACGACGGCGCGACAAAAAAGAAAAAAAAAAGGGAAAAGAGAACATTAGGTAAGGTAAGACACCCATCGCAAAGGTTGAATCGAATGCATTGTTACATTAATGTAAGCGATCTGATATAAGTCGGGTATACCAACATTGATACATTATGCATCTAAGCCAATAGTATGGATTTTATAATATGTACATACTTGGGTATTACATGATACCTCACTCACCACGACTTACATACAGTACCTATGTACACTCATTACCCTTAGTGATTGTGATACTTCAAAGACTCAGGCCATATAGCTCTTCCGTTGAGATCCCACCGTCACCAAAGTTTCTTTGTTATACTGATTACTGCATTCAGTAATTACTAGGTAACTTAGCTTAGTACCTACTCACGGACCATGTAAGGTTATTAATACCTACTGTACCTACTGTAGGTTACACATATTATGGATTCTTTAAGTTTGCTTGGCAAGAAGTCGAAGGCTCGGTATTATAGGGAATCCCGTTGATAGTCTTGTCAAATCATCAACAGATGCAATTTAGGGACGATTTGACGTGTAGGTTAGCAGCTTTGCTCGGTTGATAATTTACAGTACCTAACTGTAAGCAATTCTCTAGGGATCATCTCGGTCATTTCTGGGTTTTAGTACAGTACCAATGAGGCGAAGCAAACCGCCGTTGATTGGTTCCTCTTTGTGTACTATCTATACCTACACTACTCCCCGAAAGTCCGCTCCTACATATGTAGTATAGGTATATACACTAGCACCTAACCAGTACCTAACGTCCGCCCATTCTAATCCCGGTCACCCCACAGCGCTCTACACAAGGGTCCTGGAATCAGCAGTTGCCCTTTCTATGGTTCAGACAGTGCCAAGTATCAGGCAGGGTCGAATCTTGTTAGCGCCGCACCTCAGTGGTCCAATTGACAAAATCCATACCGACGTCGAGCCTTTACACAGCAATTCACAGGCTTTTGGTGGTGAATGGGCTTCGCATCGACCATATCCATCACGGCCTGATTTGTGGCATCCAACAAGACACTCAAAGCTAACTATCCATCCATCCATCCATCCATCCATTCTTATTTACGTTGCTCTGCAGCTTGACGGGTAAGCAACAAGCGGCTGTGCTGTCACTGCCTGGGTTGCTTGACGTGTCAGTGTTGAGGCGGGCTGCCTACAGTACAGGAGTAGTTGTCGAGAGAGGCCGAAGGTAGCATCATATACCTACTTCACGCGCGACTGGGACTCGGTCGCCTGAGAGAGTGTGTGGGATGGATATCTGCGCATTTATGATGTCGTTCATCTGCATATAACTCGTCCGAATTCACACTCCGCATACACCCACCTGAACCCAATGGCCACCAACCTAGTGTATACTAGGACGGTATCACAGCAACCTATACTGATTTCGGCCTGGGAATCACTCGTCCAGGTGCCTAGCATTGCTATAGTCAGGCCAGGTCATTCCATTACCTACAGTTTATGCGGTCAAGAAAAAGGCTCTATGCTACTGTAAAACAATATTTTAATCGAGAATAGATTCCATATGCACGCGCTATCCCCCACTGGGTGCTCCAGCTGCATCTTCCTGTGCCCGATGAATCCTGGGGAAACGCAGTGCACTAATCACCGGTGATAGAAGTGATTCCCGTGCCACAATAGGACGTGGGCGTGGGCACTGAGCATTCCTAGATAGGATGACATCCGCATGCCTCCAGGTTTCAGGTCATGCGCCGCAGTGGTTTTTCATTGTCGTTATATAAGACCTATTATATAATATCTCTCAGTATCTCGAAGCTGGTGGCATGGAGGCTGGTTGTTGGACTTTAGACTATTAGTGAAGTAATTAAGTCTGCTAGAGCTTCTAGGTTTTCGGGGTGCATTGTTAAGCGTCAAGTAATGGAATTGCAGAATAAAACAGGACACGCTGACTTTGGAGCGGTACAGGTACAGAATATACCCGAGCCATCCGCGCAGGACAGTAACATCGGGTCAGGTCACCTTTGCGCCCATAAAGGGGTCCGCAAACGCCAATTGAGGGCATCGCAGAGGCAAAACTTAAGGTTACTTGTTTCAGGACAGGACGATGGTCACGTTCAGATTTCTAAGACTCGGGATCTCATTCTTGTGGGCATTTTGTGCCTAGGCGTCTTTAAACGGTCGCTTCGGGGTGACAAGACATCAGCAGGCGTGTGCATTGTAGACATTATGTTGCGAGCAAACTACTAATATCATAAAAGGCTTAGAGCAAGCTTTGCTGTGCTGTGCTTACACATTAGTAGGTAGGTAGGTGAGGGGCACCAGGCCACCGGGGACCAAAAACGATCTAGCGGCCATCTGGAGACTTGATGTCATCTCTGAAGTCATGGCAGAAAACGTACTTACAGTACTTACTTACAGTACACTACCTTCGGGACCTTTAACCACGAAAACACCGACCATAACGGCCTTTTGCAATCCCTATTCTACCTATTGTAATTCATCGCTATAACTACACCAGAGCCACGAACATCCAACTGGCCAGCTTACAAATATGCAACAAAGGACTTTGGTTCATGGGCCACAGAACTTCATTAACGCCGGACTTGCCTAGCGTAGAGTGTCACAACAAAGGAACTCTTTGTCTACAGTAAACAACCCACAGTCCAACATAACCACCAGCGAGGCCGGAGAAGAACCAAATAATACTCTCAACTGCCAATCGGGCATTCCCACGGAAGATGGAAGCCCCAAGATAGCAAATCCCCGATACATCGGCTTACACACTAATTATTAGTCCAGGCACCAGCATTGATGAATAAAAAAGATGAGAAGCTTTCTTCAAGGGTCATGCTTTCCTAGCAAGATCCGCTTTCCTCTCTTGAGCTAGAGAATGGAGCTCTGACCATCAGATCTGACGGGGGAATGCGATTCTATTATATACTAGCATGGTGTAGGTAGTTGACCTGCCGGGTACTGGCCGGGGTATTTCTGCAAAATGCAATCGATCCTCACAGGAGCTTGACGACGGATCGTCCATGTGGTTGGCTGAAACAGCAGTTTCTCGTGTCCATTTTTGGAGCATTTATGGCTCCGGTCCAAGTGGGTCACGGATCTGACCCATCTTGAACCTTAGTGTACCTACCTATCCTAGCCACTATCCTAGCCACTATCCTAGCTGCCATAACGACCTACCTACTGTACAGTAGTATCTTTTCACCTGTCAACGGACCATGGCACCCCAGACTGACCACCAGAAAGGGTACCCCCCCAACCACCCAGTCGCCGGCACAGCCTCAAGAGCCCCCCAAATCCGACAAGCGTTTCAAGAATTCGCAACACATCAATACTGTCAAACTATAGTAAAGGTTAAGCAAGTCGGTAACTACCTCCTATACTACTGATATACTAAGATAGGTAGATAAGTAATCACATACCAGGACCTAACAGGTAGGTAAGTCCGACCGTCTAAGGTTCGGTATATCCAACGCTCTTCTTCCTTGAACTACTGTACCTAGTGCAGTAATGTGTAAGAACAGCCGATGCCTGACTAATATGAGGGCGATACACAGGCCACGGATCGACATTCTCCATCCCAGTTACCATTCTCTACTGTAGTTTCCTGTCGCTGCATAAGCATTCATCAGACTCCATGAGGTTTAATTCCGAATCACTAACTGCTCCCATTTGAACGCACATTTGTGATATTCAGAGAGACAGATGAAAATACTGTACAACACCAGGAGATGCATTCAATCACCACAAACTTCATTAGTGCTCAATTTGACACAGAGGCATGCTAGACAAAACAGGGACAGCTGGTCTCATGATTAAGGTGTGGCAGTGCTTTGCCGTGCGAAGCTTATTATATTATGCTCAGACAACAACTGGAATCCAAAAAGGCTCTTGCAACCTCATCAGATGACAGTAGCGTATGTTATAGACAAAGCCGCACGTTTTTCAAGCTTTCTCCACAGCGACGGAGTGGTTTAGATGGGACAAAGCTCCGACAACAGAACCAAGACTACCATCCTGGGCTCCCTTTCGCCAGTGCGGCTAATAAGCCGTAATTGCCGCTAAAAACTGAGGCTGAGGCGGTCGGCCGGTCTGATCACCAGCACACTACGCTACAGCACTAGTACAGTAGGTAGGTAGGTAATCGGCCTGATGCTGGGTGGTATGTACCTAGGTACCCAGGTATTGCGGCCGGCAAAGCACCTTAGGTCTGATGTAGTTAGCATTTTACAACGCTGTTCGAAAATACAACGTTTCATGATCGACTATGGCAGGTAGGTTAGGTAGGTAGGTACCTTAAGTAAATAAAGCCAAGCATGTTCAACGCCTCACTAGTCGCATACATACATAATTATATAATTATATCCATATTATCAGATATCCATAACTGTGGCAACCTGAAAGGTAGCCCATTGACTGAGGAACGGTTGCCTGGGGACAGGTGTCTTTGTACCATTACTTGCCCCACTGTATTTGTATGTATAAGTACATGGCTCCTGGACCATGGACCCCAGCACTTAGTTCCAATACAACCCAGTCCTCAGAATAGATCTTTAGCCTAGTATAGCAATTGTACTAGATTACGGGTCACCTCTGAGGAAGGGATTTGCAGGCACATAACCGGCACTGTAGACGAGCTGCACCCCATGCAGCTGGATGACATGGAACTATACACGATAGATATGCACCATCTGATCTGGCATGAATGAAATCGATTCGTCGCCAAATCCTTCCCCATGTCATCACATAATGACGTTGGCCACATTCGAAAATACATCAACCACTCGTGCTATCAGGCACCTGGGCAGTCAGTCACCCAATCAGTCAATCAGTGACGGCATATTGAACCGGTCCCGCGTCGCAACCGCAGGTTCGATCTTTGCAGTCTGCAGTCTGCAGTACTAAGGTTAGGTCTGTACTGTACTGCACGTCGCTGGGCATCATTCCATTTGGCTATTCTGTGCCTATTCCCAAATGTCGCGCGTCGTCCCAGGCATGTCCCTATTTGGCCGTTTCCGTATGATTCACTCCGGGTCCCCGTTGTTTTTGCGCTCTTTCTCTATCAGCTCGGCTGCCACGTATGATGCACGATACACTGCTTCCCAAGGGATTGGCTGGTGCTGCTGCGTGCCGCCAGCCAAAGTACAGAGGGGCTCTGCATGAGTTGTGCAGAAAGAAAGCGGTGAACGAATGACTTGCAAAGCAGTTGTGGGCTGCATCGCGCCAGAACCCATCTGATGGAGGGGTCGCCGAATCTCTAATTGGTGGCAGATCCTGGCTCCTGCAAGACATGCGTCGCGGTTCACCACATTCCAGCTACATGTACATAGCTAGGCAAGATGCCTGTCTACGCTGGAGAAGCGCATTCGAAGTGTCAAGGGTTTTGATGGTCCTCCTGTTCCCGATTACATGTCGATTTGGCTTCAGTCTTTGGCTGCGTGGCATGATGCCAGTCCAGTTTCGACCCGACTACAACAGTACCATTCCAAAAACATCGTACCATCCCTAAAGATTCTTTATTCCCCCCTTCCCCCAGAAGCCCAGCAACTGTCAGCACCAATCAGAACAGCAGAAGCCGAGCAGCCGAGCGTTGGTCCAGTGGGTGATTCTCACAAGGGCCCCTTGCAAGTTCTCGAAAAATCTCACCGAGTTCGGCCTAGTGTCTGCCGGGCAAAGACGTACCAAGACCACGACGTTGTTTCGGCGCTGAAAGCACAATGCGAGCAGCCGATTTGCTGAACCAGTGAGTAGTTAGTACCTAAAATTAGAGATTGTCCAAAGATCCCTGACTGCGTCCCTGATAAGCGAGAACCTAAGCTTGGCAGCCTCTCCAATCACCACGTGCAAGCTACCAATCTACCTACTACACTCCTACCTATCATGACTCAGGTGGTTGGATCTGTGTTGCATCCTCGGGGCCTACTTCTCCCCATTAGGCCTACTCTCCGTGCAAACGTGCAAACGCAGTAGAAAACCCAAAGACTGGTCGTCCAGAAGAAGAAAAGATCCCACAAGCCACGTTATGATGCTGGACCCTGAAAATGTTGAGCCCGAGTTAAATATCACGTGCTGTTTACTTATGATCGAGATATTATATCAAGATATATATCTTCTTACTGAGCTACGGGTCAGCATAACCCACATTCATACATAATGCCGCCCGACAGCCGCCGCAGAATTAGGTACTGTAGCGAGCCCCAGACAACAAGAACCACGCGAACTTAGGCGGGGTTAGACTCCCCACGAAGCCCGACAGCCAAGTCACGATGGCACGCTTCACATGCTGCTTTATGCTGTACAAGGCAAAATAATTCATATCGGAATATTCAGGTTTGCACTCTCGTTCCATATCGCGCCACTGGGTAGCCTTCGGTATTTACCTGCGTTCAGAGGGAGAGCCCGGAAAGCCCGCGGTTAACCCGCGCTTCTTGAGGACCCCGATCTGACCTTGGACAGAGCCCGTGGCCTAAGAAACTGATGATTAACCGGCTACTCGTCCTGCAGATTATCGTACCCTACCATTCCGCCGATTGGAGAACGTAACGTTGGTTTTGGCCACCGAAAACCATAGAACCTTTCACTTTCGAATTGGCTGTTTCCGACTTCCGAGCTGCAAAGCAACGTTTGAATACAGTATCCCATACTCCGAATTCAGGAGCTATAGGCGGTTGAGATGCCCCGCGAAATCTTTTTCTGGCCACAATATTTTTAATATTTTTTTTTTTTGATGGCTTGTCCAACAATCTTCGGCTATTAGAAGATTCGTTCGCTGCATCCTAAGCTTTTATGCACGCAATTGATCATG